>JAPDSC010013234.1:0-16324 GCA_026290005.1 Latrodectus geometricus | reverse complement strand
ATGGGAAATATAAATTTTTATACTTGTTTTTCATTCTGAATCAAGTGGAAAAATTCTCAGCAGTCCTGCATGCGTCTTATTTTTCTATTGCAAATATTTTGCTGATGTAGTCATACGTCATATTACTAAAGTATTTCACATCGTGCTCAGAGTTTGTTTCACCTAATTCATGAACTTTTCACTGATAGTTCAAATTTAAGTCTAATGGAAAATACAAATTGCATAAAGGTATTCAAATGTACCTCATCATTATCAACAACTAATATAAGTTGAATAAACATACACATATACAAAAAATAATAGTATTTCATGTAGGATAATATATATTAGATGAAATATAGCATCATCTTTTTGCTCTAAATTCATTCACTTTTGAAGATAATAAATGCTCATTTCCAAGGATATTCTTTTGATGAGATTAAAGTACTGAGTCATGATGTATAAATATTTACCATGTAATTCTGAAAGAATTAGAAATAATTGTGACAGTACTTAAAAATGAATTCTATTTATTAAATAATTATATATTTATAAAACAGATTATTTCATATCGTTTGATTAATGTATTATCTTTACCTATATGTACAAATAATGCATAAATATTTATCTATGTCTATATGCTTGCTAAACTTTACAAGCTTCAAAGAATATATATTAAGTACTATATTCGATTTATTTATTCTTCACAGAAATATAGTTAGTTATCTCTCTGCAATTTTCAGACATAAATTTAATATCTGTTTCCAAGGCTCTCTTTCCCAAACTTTGGATAACTCAGACCAAATGATCACACATAAGATAAAATAGAAAAAAAAATGTTATGTTTATTGACAAATCGATTCCGGCAATTCACAACAGATGTCAGGACTAATAGAAAAACAATGAGAAATAGTTTTGTTCTTTTCGCCTGGTTCAGTTTCCTCTGTAACTTCGTTTGTGAATCGAGAAGAATTGTTCTAAATAAAGAGAAGATGTTGGTGAAAGGCTATTAGTTGGAGGAAGTTGGCAATGGCTTAGTAGCAGAAGAACATCTAAGATTGGTTAGTTTTATAAATGTTAGACAAATTCCCAACGAGATAGTCTTATGATTCATTTCTGCGCAGTATTTTAAGAAAATGTTGGTAATTTTTAATTGTGGACATTTTGTTTCACATAGTTTGATAAAAAAATATCCGGAAGTCATTTCATAACGAAAAAATAAATTCAATAGTAAAAAAATTCAGGGTGTCTTTAAATGAATAAAAGGGATTTAAAGTTTTGTAGTTTCTTTTACGTAAAACTTAAAATCATAATTACTACAAAAAATAAAAAGCAAGTCTGTTATGTTTGTTGGTATGCGCATGCGCTAAGAAACCTGTGCATTAGTTTCTCTGCGCATGCGTTAAAATGCAGTAGTAGCAAATATGACTAGTAAATAGAAGCTTTTTGTTTTCTTCAGTCTGCAAAAACAGAATATGTTTTTACTGTGTATCGTGGGTTCCAGATGTTCAGATGTGATGAATTGATAATAACACCCGTAAATGATATCAATTGGTACCATCAAATATTAAATACTTGCTCCTTTTACAAAAGAAAGAGTACGGAATGAAAAAGAGCTTCTGAAAAGAGTGATGAGGGAGTGAGTTTTTCTCACGTAGTCCAATGAAATTAGTTCAAAAAGCTCTTTGTGAATTAGCATTTACACTGACGACTATTTAAAGAGTTTTAGGGACACGCTTATAACTACATCCTTATCGTTTACAGATATTATTAGTTTCTAAAATCTACTGACCATGGTTTATATACCAATTTTGCATATGAAATGTTGTTGCCCCAATGACAGAACTTATTTCTTATGGCCTCCAAGGTCATCCGATCTCAAGCCATGTGATTTTTATCAGTGGGGATTCATAAAAAGCATTGCGAATGTATTTTCACTAGCAGCTGACTATCCAACTAAGAAATAGAACTGAGTCATCTATTGCAAATTACACCATAACATTGAACGTTCGAAAAGAACTGAACTATTGACTTTATGTGTGCTGTCTAAGGAAAGGTGCGCATATGGAACGCCTGTAAGCTTCCACGTATAACTGTTATTTTTCTATTTCGTGTATAAATTATGATTTTAATTTTTATGTAATAAAATACTACAAAGTGTTAAAACTCCGATATTCATTCACAATTCGGTATTTTCTCCTATGATTTTAAGAAAATTATTTTTTTGTATGTTAATAAAATAAAAACCAAAGAGTATTATATGTTTTGTATAAAATATCCCATTAAATGCAAAAAACAAAACTTAAATATTAGTTTGGGAAAAAGTAATCCATTATTTTTTCGGTAGACGTCTGTAGTGATCGATATCTCGTGAGGTATCTATCAAACAATTTCAAATTTATGCTCGTTGGAAAGGTGACATTTGACACTAAAATATCCTCTTGCGGTTTTTTGTTTCATTAATTCAGTTACGAGTACAAGGTTTCAAAAATGGAAGACAACAAACAGAAAATTCGATACATTTTCGTTTTTCTCTTGTAACGGCGAAAAAGATTGCCAGGTGGCTAAAATTGTGAAAGGTGTTTATCGTCCTATATAAGACTGTAACAACCAGTTACGTACAATTTTTGTTTCGTCGATTCCGTTCGGGTATTTTTGATGTTAGAGATGCACCTCGCATGTGGATACAGCATCGTCGAAAATGTCTTTAAAATATCAAAAATGATCGAAGTTAACCGCATGTCAGCAGTCGTAACGCGCAAGACCTAAAAATCTACATGAAAACTGTATTAAACCTTTTTACAAAGCGAATCCAAAAGAAGTTACATAAAGTTCACGTGAAAATAATGGATTTCTTTTTCCCCAAACTAATATTTACTAGTAAACCAAGATAAGCAACCATCCTCACATGATACCCCTGATGCTAACTGTAAACTTAAAAAATGTTTTTTAATGTCATTTAATGCATTGGGAAAAATTTTGGTACTAGAAAATATTTCGAAAGCAACGTTTTCAAATGTTAATATATAATATATATTTAGGAAAATAAAAAAGTTAGGAAACTTAGCTTATGTGCCATCAAGAAATAAGGAGCAAGATATTGGATAATTAGTATAATTATGATCGGGAAAAATAATTCATTAGCAGATTGAATATAATTTATTATTAAAGCTGTTAATGTAGTTAGTGCGAACTGTATAATAATTGCAATTATGAGTATTAGAAGCTCCGTAAATTAATTCTATCCAATCTCAGCGAAACAATAAAAATTTCGTTCATTCATATTTAATAAGAGATTGATTAGTTTAGGGATTATTTCCTTAATAAACGTATAAGCAAATTTATATTTTTTTTTAGACATTGTTTGTCATGTATCAAAATAACTTGTTTCCATATACATAAAAAAAACCCTGAGAAAAATAACTGGAATAAATTGTTTTTATTGTTGGGGTGAATAATAAATTCCCTTTTTCCAACAGTAGTAATTTATTCAAATTATAGTATAATATTATAGAGAGAGAGAGGCGCCCACCTTATAAATAGTACGTGAGATACCAATATGAAGTATTGTTGCATTAAATGCAGACTGTTTGATAATAATTTAAAAGTCATGCAAATTGTTAAAAATTTCAATACTATTATATTGAAAGAATACACTATCCGTTGAAATGGGACTAAATTTTTTCAAATGGTAAATATTCTGTTAACTTTTTATACAACCATGGTTTGAATTATAATTTATGTCATGTAGCGAATATTTAATAAATTTGTACAATAATTTAGGTAGTTCAATATTGTCTTCATAATTATTGAACCCATCATACTGAAATATTTTTTCGTTTTCCAAAAATTAAAAAGTTTGCAAAATCTTGTTAATATTAACATATTCAGCATAACGTGTAACTAGAATCTATTTCATGGGTCATGGTGGCCTGGTTTGTTAGGGCGTCGTTCTTGTTACTAAAAGGTGGTGAGCTCGAATCCCGGCTTAGCCGAAGATCCGCCGTGTTTACTAATGGCGACTGGGGCACGTAAAATATGCCGAGTCACAATGTACTCCATGTTCTCGCTACAAATTAATAGTTCTGGGAGTGGTTGGAGCCAGGCTTAGGGTATTCACTGATTTCTATCTCTAAATTGGAAGATTCATATGGTGCTGCCATCTATGAGCTAAAAGTCGTACTTCCACCTTTCTCTGAAGATGCTCTACTCAAAAACAGAAAAACTCTCTCTCTCTCTGACTTCAATCGCCTAGTCTCTGGCGGGCTTGGCGTTGACAAGTGTCATTAGAAACAAACAGAATATATTTCTTAAAAAAGTAAATTGATGAGAGCAAGAAACTTTTAACGAAATTGTTTTTAAAACTTCATATTGGTAGAAACAGAACATCTGACAATTTCTTGAAAACTCATTAAAGTTACTTGATTTCCTTTGTCCTCCAATTTACAATTGTTTATAATACATCTTTATTTAATATCTTTATTGTTAGACACAGCAAAATAAACAAATAAATCTATTAACAGGAATTGCATTGTCTATAGTTTCAAACGAAATTTTAGAATCATTATTACTTTGACTAAATTTGTAAATAAATAATCACTAACTAATTTTATATTTAAAATAATAAAATATCTTTTCAAGTCCGTTTCATATAATTCCCCAACTACACTAAATCAATTGAAATACATCAGCCACTATCACTCAAACAATCGCCATTTAATACCCTCTGGTTAGAACGTCCAATCTAAGTTATTGCAACCCATATTGAATTGCATCAACAAATAACACCGATGTGTAATTAGTGTCCGTCTCAATGAAAGTTAGATGGTGAGGGGGGCAAGCGAAGATTGACGTTGTCGCCAAAAATCGAGAACCATCTTTCCATCTCTAGTCTCATTTTTGTAATAATCAATTATCCTTCTGCTGTTTTCTCAAGCCTCGTGTACGAGTGCCTGGCGTGAGTCAATTTAATATGTCGATATCTGCATCGGAGTTTGCTTTGTGGAAGCAGTCTCCGTTCCATTACACCAGCCACGAACACACATAGCCAAAAAGCCAATTTTGGGGCAGTTTGCTGTCAAACATATTAAGGCTCTCCCCTTCTGGATTCTATGTTACAAGACACGCCTCAGGGCTTACAATGGAGGGGGTATTTTTGGAGCCGAAGTAAATGACCGGTGAGATCGTAACCGTAACTCAAGTTCCTGTCAATTAGGGAGTGGAGGAGGGGGTGTGGAAGACGATAGAAGCATGTCGTGCATTGCGGAAGATAACAACGTCTATCGTCGGGAAAAAAAATTACGTGAAAATAATAGAATAAAAAAATTTTTTTTTATATATATAAATCGCTCATTTTTCCTAAAGTACTAATACTTAAAAAGCGGCATGGAGAAATATTATTAGCCATTTCCGAAACTGCGTGAAATTTATGATAAAAGTTTTCATTTGGTCATAAACTATTGTTTTGTAAGATAATTTTGTTACCATACTGAATGGTCTGCAATGGATCTCCTTAGTGATGGCATAGTTAAAAAGACTTCATTATCTCGATCTCTATTTTTAATTCTTATTATTTCTTAAATTTTAGTAATCTGTGCATCATAAGAATCCATCAAATGGTATAAAATAAAAAATGAAGGATTAAATCTATAAAGGTAAGAAATCCATACTCTGTGCGTCGATCGAATTGTCATCTGGAGTTAAATTGAGCACAACTGCATGGACTGTAATATAACTTATATCAGAATGTTGATTTTTAGCTTATTAAATACATAGAATAGGTTTTCGTTTTGAAATTTTGGCTATAGTATTCGTAATTAATTTAAATTGCAGTTGAAGATGATTGAATTTTCTTTAAAGAAGCTTACACCATGGTGCTTAATTTCTGGAACTCTTCTCGTTTCAAGTATTGAGATGGTCCTTTCCGTTGTAAAATTTTTCAAGTAATACTTGAAAAATTTTAAAAGTAATACTTAGAAAAATTATGCAAGATCCTTTTCTTTATGTATTTCCACTATGTAGTTTTTTTTAATAATGAGAACTCTTTGTTTTTTGGAATTTGAAGGAGTATCATTTTTACCCATTGCAAAAGTGTGTTTTCGATTTCCTCACGACATCGCCGATTGGAAATACAATCGAACGCAGTTGAAAAGAGTCCCCAATTTAGAATTTAATAACTTCATAGAATAAGACTTTCGCATGTCGTTAGATTCGCTTTAAACAAATCTATAAGGAATACATCATTAGCTATCTACTGCTTTCTCAATTTTGTAAAATTTAAAAATGTTATAGGATATTAAAGAATACTTTCTTATAACAGAATATATAAAATTATTTAAACGTAAAATGGTTTTCTCTTTAATGTATTTACTTCAAAGATGATTCAAAACAAGTTTGGGATCTATGGATTTCAATAAAAGTCCAATTCAATAAATGTAACAAACAGTAACTAAAAATTTAACTTATAAGTAATATGTTACAAATAGTTTTGAGAAATCGGAAATATTTTATAATTAATTTTTTTATTAAAAAAAAAAAACACACACACACACACACACACACACGCACACACACACACACACGCGCGCGCGTATTTTACATTATGGAAAATAAAGAAAATTATTTATAAAATAATTTTACCTTTATTATTTTAGTCTGTGAAATTAATTGTATACAATGAGATTTTCCAAAATAATATTTTTATATTTTAGTTCTTTATGTTCCAGTAATTTTAATTTTGTTAGTTTCAAAGCTTATCTAAGAAATATATCTTTTCAAAGATTTATTAAATATGTCTCCTGCTAATGTAGATGAAGAATATTCAAGATCATAAATTAGATTAATTAGGCGAATGACTAATTTTTTTACTTGTATAAAAATGGGATTTATTGTATTAAATTGAAAATTAAATACCAAATTATATTTTGAATACTTTATGGAAATGAGGCTGACTATCAATGCCAGGAGAAATGCAGCCATTTCAGTATATATCCATGTTAAATCAACTCGTATATTTAGGCTATACGTATAGCTATAGCTGATGTAAATGTTGCGGAATGCTATGAGTTTATGGTTGAAGATGCCCGGAGAATAACGTCACCAGATCAATTGTACTGGAGAATACACATGATTTCGGGGATTGAACTCTCCGTTGTTGAATTATGGTGTACTGGATTGCTGCACGATAGGACAGTTTTCGATTTGATTCAAATTACACTTTCAATTTAATTACTTCTGTGAAGTCGAGTTTTGGAATTGAGAATTATGGATTGTATGGATTGTTCGTAGCATTACACCTTTATATTATGTAATCAAGAGGTTTAAAAATTGGTATTAAGGATTTTATATTTTAGCACATATTATGAAATGTTTCTACTGTAGTAAGTAACAAATCCTATATTTTATTTCTGTTTGTAATTTCACGAAAAAAGTTAAATTGCTTTAAAAAAATAAAGCAATAATTTCTTGATTTTCACAAACAAAAGCTCCTCAAAGAATTGTTCTTATTTTGATCTTTATTTATAATTTTGATCTTTATTTATAAGAAAAAAAAAGAGAGTTATAGCTCTCAGTTCTTTTTATTTGCTTTTTCACGCTTATCACAATTAAAAAAATAGAGACAAGTAATTTTACTCTGCTTGTATTATATTAAATGCCACCCAACCTGTCTAGTGGTTTGCGTAACTGACTACGGATGGGAAGGACCTGGGTTCGAATCCCTTCTCGGGTATGGATGTACTTTCTCTTTCTCTCTCTTTGTGTTTCTTGTCCTTTCCTCAGATGATGGATGAATGTGGCCCGCCCTATAAATGCGTTTGTGGTGGTGTATCGTGGGTAATGCGACTCGTCTGAACCTTCGTGACTTGGTTCACAGGTACCCACCGGGTAACGATAAAATGAGTAGCAGTTTCCGGTTTTGTTGCGGCAAATGGGCTAATGTACTTACTTGCTCAAGAATACCACCATTAGAAATAAAAAAAAAACTATTATATTAAATTTACTTGAGCCTCGAAAAATCACTAAAACAAATGCGTCACTAAAATTTAGAAGCAGCTTAAACTATAGAAATATAACACACAAATTGCTATATTTAATGTTTGGGTGAGAAATTTAATGGTATGATATATTTGCCAAAGTTGATATAATATATAGGTGTTTCACTTTATTAATGATGATATTCCTCCAATTAGATGTTGTGCAGAATTTTAGAAAATATTACCTTATTCAGCATTTATAATGTTTTGTAAGCCTTGAGAAAGATTTTTTATAAGCAATTATGTAAGATATTGTAAAAGTGTTTTTACGAGCTAGTGCCAAATCTCTACCTTAACACCATAGTCACAATAATAATTTTAACTCCCATTAATAAAATTTTGTAAAATTTTTTTTGTTTGAGAAATTTAGTTTCTAGCAAAACAATTTTTTTAATTTTTTTGGTCTGATATTTTTTTCAATTTTATTATTTGATATTTTATATAATATCGGAGAACTTGATTTATTTTTGAAGAATGAAGCAACAGGTGCAGGCATTCTAAATTTTGTGGCAACAGTCATTTGGTGGAAAAGAACTGTAGTGTCGAATTTCCTAAGACATGTAAGGATGTAAAAAGAGAGAGAAAGAGAGGAAAAAAAAACTCTCCGTACGAAAGAACATAGATAGGGGTAAAATGATATAAGTTTGAACTTTGTCGATCTGTAGTTGGTTTTGTTTCACACATTTGAACAATACAATTTATGTTTTAACAATACAATTTTTGTTTTAAAAAAAGATTAAACTTGCTCGATTGATGATTTGTCACAGTTGAAGAAACGAATATGTTTATCAGTCGAAATAAAAAAGAAAATTCTAAAATAAGTAGATGAAAAATTATTAAGATAAAATTGCTGAAATGTATAGAATTTCAAAGAACAGCCTCACGGCAATTTTGAAAATCTAGAAAAAATTCCTTGAAAAAGCAGACAGTACCAGTAAAAAAAAGTTCTCCCTTTCGAGAAATATTGTAGTGAAGCAGAGCATTCTAAACTGGAAAGTTGGCTTACTTGGCTGAGAAAAATGAGTTGAATGAGCATTCCTGTTGATCGTAATGGCATTGATTTTATGCATGTGATTATCCTACTTTTTTGCTATGAAATGGAAAATAAAAAATTTCAAAGTATCAAACGGCCGGTCCCAAAAATTAAAAAAGATACATAGCTTTAGAAAATTGTGTAGTGAAAATTAAACAATGAATAAAATTTCTGAAATTGAATGGAAAGTAGAAACTTTTTTTTCTATGGCGGGCACTTGGATGATTAGCCCTTTTTTAGCCATAACAAGGCCGCAAACTGCTACTCATTTATCGTTACCCGGTGGGCACCTGTGAACCAGGTCACGGAGGCGAGTAGCACTACTCACGTCACACCGCTACAAACCGGTTTATAGGGCAGGCCACATTCATCCATCATCAGAGGAAAGGACAAAAGACACATAGGAAGAGAAAGTACATCCATGACCAAGCCGGGATTCGAACCCAGGTCCACCCCATCCATAGTCAGTTACTCTAACTACTAGACTAAAAGAAGAAACATTGAACTCATTATTTTCCAGGTATGACACAAAGGAAAGTTTTAACACGGACGAGATAGGTTTATTCATGATCTTATCAGATGGAACAATTAACTTTAAATAAGATAAATGATTGTAATAGTAAAAAAGCGAAGCAAAGAATTGTAGAGTTGATTGCAACCACATGAATTTAGCTGAAAAACTGACACTGCCTTTCTTAGGAGGATAATCATAGAAGATTCATAGAAAGATAAGACTTTTCATATTAGATATTCCAAAAATGTTCAAGAACAATCAGCTGCATATTATGCCAGCACTAAAGCTTGGATAACTGGGAGTATTTATGAAAATCAACTGATACTTTAATCAATGTTTTTATCGGAGAATCATAAAGTTCTAATTGTGAATATAGAATTACATGGACTGCTCACGTTGAAGACTAGGATCTTGAATCGATTCGTGTGGAATTCTCCCATTCTAATGTAACTTCTGTCTTTCAGTCCATGGATCAGGGCATAATTAACAGCTTAAAGAGCGAATATGGTAGGGTACTTTTGCAAACAGTGATTATGTGCTTGGAGTTGGAGCAGAAACTTGCCAGCTAGGAACAACTCATTTGTCAATTAATGCGTCGAATGATGTTGAAGATTTGTCAGTATTAAAAGGATTGAAACATTCAGGTTTTATCAAAGAACCCATCGTAACTGAAGAAAACCAAGGTAATTTACCTGATGACTTGAGCGAAGATTAGTTATCCTTGCATGAGCTCCAACAAAGAACCCCATTACTGCTTGAAATTACTTTGGAGGTTTTTTTAATATAAACTCACGTATGAGATGTGTGCAGAAGAAGTAGGTAATGATAAAATTGTTGATGATAATAATGAATGAGAACGAAAAGGAGCTTTTAGATACCAAACAAGACGGAAAGGGTGTAGAGCGAGGACTACCAGCAAAACAAGCAGCTAAATTGCTAACAAAATTAAAATAATATTTTAGGAAAATAAAAATGAAATATTTTTATACCTTGAAAGAAATGAAAAAAAATATATTTTTAAAATTCCAGTTTTAAACATATAAAAACATTATTGTGCCTGGTTTTTTATCAATAAAATAAAAGTACTGTTTTTAAGTATGAATACTTTGCAATGCTTTCTAATAGGCACTCTAAATAACTTTTCTAATAGTATATTATTTATAAGGAAAAAATAGTTTGATGAGAAAAATCAGATCTCAATAATATAATACATTATTTTTCTAATTAATGAACGTTGTATCGGTCACTATGAGTTAGTAAAAACGAGCGTCTGCGGCATGTTTCTAATATAATGCAAAATATGACGAATTAGAGTGTCGTTAACAGGACAATTTGTGTATGACTTCCTTTTGCAAGGCATTCTTTGTTTTCAGTTATTTTTCTTTTAAAGACAAATAGCTTTTTTCTTACTAAATATTGGTCTCTAAAATATTTTGTTTTCAGAAAGAGAAAACTATTTTAATCATATCAAGAAATAGGTGATAAATATTTATTTTTAAGATAGATTGATTTTTTTATTACTAAATACACAGATACACACACAGTAGGTGATCCGTTAAATAATAGTTCGGTATGCGAACAAAAAATACAACGAACACCTTCATGAAGGAGTTTAGTATTCCGACGAATATATATTCGAATAAGGAATTAAAATGAATTCTAACGAACTTCTCTGCTCTCAGAATAAAATGTGCAGAATTTACCTACGCAACTGACGAAATATCGTTTTACATCTCTTTTTAATTAAACTGCTTGCCTACTAAAATTCAAAAAAATATATTGGAAAAAAATGTTTTTCTAATAGAATATTTCTACCCAAATAAATTGTGATTTTTGGTTTTGATTTCCTTCAAAACCGAAACTGATGTCATTTTGAGCTCCCCTTATTTATTAGACATGTTCTTTAACATCCCGTAAAGTAAAACGGACTTATTAATATGAATGATTATATGTATGTATTATACTTTAATTGTCTTACTAAAAATTATGCATCCTATTTTTTAATTTAAACTTCAGTCTCCAGAGCGATTTAATCGATTTCATAAAAAATTCTACGATAAATCAATGATCGGTTAACGAACAACTCAGATAGCGAACAGAAACTTGTAACTGGCTATGTTCGTCAACCGATCACACACTGTATTAGTTTCTAAAATATTTTGTTTTCAGAAAAAGAAAATGATTATCATTATATCAAGATATAGTTTATAAATATTAATACCTATGCATAGTAATAAAATATCAAACTGGAACAAAAAAGTTGCTTAGGTAAAAGTTATTAAGTATAAATATGAATAACATTCAAAAGAAAATTATATGTAACATTTATGAGTAAATTATAGAAATATTGAAAATCATTGGAATTTAGATTTAATTATGGAGGAACATAATTTTCAGGGAATATGTAATTATTTTTTCTTAAATTGAAGCCAAAAATGAAAATATGCAAGTCAAAGTGCTTAAAAATGTTTAATCAAAGGAAAGTCGTAAAGAAAATTAGTTTTAGAATTGAATTCTTATCTAAAATCAAAGGCAAATATATTCGAAAATATTTATTTTTTAAGCTATTAATTTATTTCATGAAAATAAATCAGTAGTTTATTCAAATCATATTCATTCCTCTTCTTTGATAGCTTTAAAAAAAGTATAAGGATTTATTAAAATTTCTTAAATATATTCATACTGGTATTTATACATTTACAATAATCCCTTTCTGATAGAGAACAATAGTTTTCCATTAACTATTATGAAATATTCATGAAGCAAAAGATTCAGAAAAAGAAAATATAGTTGTAACTATTGATTTCAGGACAACAAACGTAAGAATAATTCAGTTCTGCAAAATATATCTTTATTAGCAATTGCAATAATAGAAATCAAAATCGAAACTTGATCTTATGTTTTTAAACTTTTTTTGAAATAATTGTAGGTTTGAAAGACTTAAATGAGAGAAATTCCACATCTGATTTCAGCTCTGAAAAAATATTCTTTACTATGGCATTTGAGTTAAAAAAATGATCTTAAAACTAATTAACAAAAAAAAAAATTAAGCAAAAGTAGGAGAAACTAAATTACTGAGCTGATGTGGATTTGGAAATGGAAAATTAAAGAGAATCTTAAATCTCACATTGGTATAATGTTCTTCTCTATATATGCAACCACAATTATTTAAATTTTCCACAAGTTAAGAATAACTCACACTTTAATTGCTTTCGTTTTCCATTTTGTAGGTTTATGTTGAATGACTGACAAAAAGATACCGTTTCTAACGAATCTAAATTTTAAGCAACCGTTTTGAAAATTGGCCATTTAATATTTTCTGAAAATTTTACTCCAGGATTTTCTTCACACCTAATTTCGCAACTTTAAAATGTAATTACGAATATATTAAGAAAGTAAAACATTTGGTATTTTACTAATTCGCTTACACTATTTTTTTTATCTCGCTATATAATTGTAAATTGGTCATTAATGAGTTAATTCTCATTTTTTTACTATGGAGAAAAGAGTAAGGAATTATTGAAACTGTACCAGAAAAGTTTTGTACTTCAAATTATTTTTTAGAAAGGATATCACGGAACATATATGTGCATTTAACGTAAGCCTCTCATGCAATATACTCATTCAACGTTTTCAAAAGCAGAAGCAAAATTTCAAATAAACTTTTTTCATTAGAAGCCAAATACCTAAATTTGATTTCATTCATCATGCAAGATAATTATTTATAAAAACTATTAAATTTGTGAAATGTTTGGCGTAATTTTGAAACTTGAAAATGGAAAAATGCTCGTTCTAAATTTTCACTGTATGAAAAAATTAAAGTGAACGGAAGGTTTATTAAAGATACCCATATATATATATTTTTGTTGTTTCTCATGACACTGGCCAACGCCAAGCCCGCTCGTCCGAGACTAGCCGAATGAAGTCTTACCGTCTTCCGTTTTTGAATAGAGTACCCTCATACGACGGTGGAAGTACAACTTTTGGCTCATAGATGGCAGCACCCTATTAATCTTCCAATTTAAAGACTGAAACCAGTGAAGGCCCAAAGCCTGGCTTCTAACCACCACCTGAGGTATTAATTTGTAATGGGAACATGGAGGACATTGCGACCCAACATATTTTACGTGCCCCAGTCGCCATTAGTGAACGCAACCAGGCCACCACGGCCCATATATATATATTTAGAATATTTAAGTACTATATGAAACTTAGTTTTTATGAAACATCCTACTTAAGTTCCATAGATGAAATTATACATTTACACGGAGAAAAATGAATAAGCCTGTTGATTTTTTTATTATAAATATTTTATATCTTATTGTAAAGTGTTAATCAAAGTTTTTGTATCAATATAAAACAAAAGGAAATCTTTCTCATCTGTATACAATTTTGCTTGGATTAAAATTTAAAAAAAAAATCCGTCTTAGTACAGATTCATTCTTTTGAATTAAAGGGCAAAAATGTTTTGCATTCTAAGAAAAATATAGTTATTAAATAAATATATATATGAAACGAAAAAAATTGAGATTAATTGAAATGCCTACTCATCATTGAACAAAAATCAAATTTAACTAACAACTGATTTTAAATGGACTGAAATAGTTATTAGAAAAAGTGTGTAATTCAAAGGAAAACATTTAAAAAACTTCTTTTAAGTCACAGTCTTATTATTATGTGAACTAATTAATTACTACATAATTTTAATTTGAAAACTATGTAGTTGATATATTATAATTAGATGATATATTGAAATTAGTAAGTATAAATATAAACAAAATGTTTGATTGATATGTTTCTACACATTTTTTGTCGTTATAGTTCTAATGGTATTCATTTATGCTATTATGTCATGTAGTTTCCTTACTATGATTAGAAATACGTTGGTAATAAGTAAAATTTATAAAAATGAAGATGCAGAATACATAGCATGAGATTTGAAATTTGATATCAAATATCGAAACATGTTTCCAGTTATGTATCTTACTAATCCCATTAAAACATAATACAATATCCCAACATCGTTAATATTAATAAAGAATTAAACGAAATCAAATGCATCCGAAAATAATAATTTATGGAGATTTTAAAATGTCACAGAATATTTTATTACATAAAAAGCTTTCTAGTATATGTCACTTTAGTTACCAATATATAATTACTTATAAATGCTATTTTTATTTGAATGTATAAAAAATTTCGGTATTAATGACAAACACTCAAATTCAACAAGTCCATCAGAAATTATTACTCTAAAATCTCCAGAACTAGAATATTACAAGAATGACAAATGTTTCGGAGACTATTTTTAGAGCTATGTGTAGTGCCAAAAGAAGTGCCAAGGGTATCAAAAGCAAATCTCTGGAGAGATTTTGTATTTTTTATTCTCTGGTGTGACGTGAAATTCTCCTACGCCAACGATTACCAAACAAGACAAAAATGAGATATCATAACTCACAGGACTGAATGAAGATAATCTCTGTCATCCACAGATGGCGAAATATAGAGACCACAGCCAAAGTTCACGAGATACATCGCGCCAAGGTCTCGGGACACGAAAAATCGATTCGTCCAGTCAATACTCTTCTCATATCTCCGAGTTCCTTTCCCACCCCTCATGAAATCGTTTGCAATCTGTCTTCGTGATTCTCACAGACGGTAAAAATAGGAGTATGGAACAAGATAGATTATGCAATTTATTTTTTAAGATGGTTTTTCTTTTAATAATTTGTTTTCATAACCCATTTTATTTTGGAAGGGTATTTCGTTTTTGAATATTTTGGGTATTTCGTTTTTGAATACGTACCATTCTCGGCTGAAGCTAAGAGAAAGGTTTATTTCGTTTATATGGATATGGTAAAGTGTATT
This sequence comes from Latrodectus geometricus, assembly GCA_026290005.1. Taxonomy (NCBI): domain Eukaryota; kingdom Metazoa; phylum Arthropoda; class Arachnida; order Araneae; family Theridiidae; genus Latrodectus; species Latrodectus geometricus. The sequence goes on along the minus strand of JAPDSC010013234.1, from coordinate 897 downwards.
TTCATGCATACGTTTCTAAAGTATATAAAGTATTTTGGCAATAACTATAATTTTATGCTTGTTTCTGAAAATTTCTCTTGACTTCTATTCTATGTTTAAATTAAAATATATCGCTGCGTATATTGCAAAACTATCGGTTTTAAACATAAATTTTATTTTACTATTATAAATGGATAATTTACATTTCTAAACAATAAGCTGTATAATAAACCGGCACACATATAATTAATAATCAAATTTTAACAGGCATTAACAAATATAACTTTCAGATAATAAATAATGACATTGTTATTTGAACTATTTGCAGTATAAGAAAAACTTTTCAAGAAATACAAAATGGCTTAGCAAATGAAAATGATCCAATTTTAAAAGCAACTAAGTAGATGTTGATTGAGGAACATACTCTATTATTTCAATCTAGATACTTGTGCAAAATATTCTAAAAATTTGAGATGGAAAGTGTAGATCATTTGATTGTCATAAATGGCTGATTCAAGAGCAAAAACATAACAAAAGTTCAACAGAGAGTGTCAGACTTTTTATGCTTATGTCAACAGATACAACAAACAAAGCTTGAAAGTAGAAATTTGATTTGCCTCCATTAAAATTGATATAGACATAATAAAATCTCCATTCGGTTTAATTACAACGTGAAAATAATGAATGATGTATGAGTAGAAGGGTTGGCTTATAGAAAACTGGATAAATCAGAATTCCATTCGTGTGTCATGCAATTTGATGTGACACGCATTTCATCTCAGTATAATGACAAGTAGTGCAGCAATGTCTGTATCTCGTCAGAAAACTGAAGACATCTACAGATCCGCCTAATTAATCAATAATTGCTGAGTTGTGGGAGATTTGCAAATTACTCTCTGTCAGGATTCTTTCGACGCT
>JAPDSC010013232.1:0-28985 GCA_026290005.1 Latrodectus geometricus | reverse complement strand
TTCATTTAATGAATATTTTGATAAATGTTGTATAAAATGTTTTTCTGTCTAATAAATATTTTTAAAAACATATTATATTTTCTTTATAACTTGCTTCAATATTACTACAGTGCAAATAAATATCAAATAAAACTTTAAAATAAGTATAAGCTAAAAAAATTCAAAGCTACATGTATGACAAATTCAATGTTTTTCTCAAACATATACCTCAAACAAAATCCTGTTAAACATTTATTAAAATAATTAATTTCTTTTAGATTTTAATACCATGTAAAAAAAATATTTGCAACAGCACATTTCTTCACGAGCACTTTCATCTACATAAGCAGGTTGTTTCAGCACTACCAGTGAATTCATTGTGACTAACAGCGTAGGAAAACTGTAACTTAAATTCCTGTTGTCCAGATTAGACTCTGAATTAGTAATACTTTACTACCTTTTAAATCCATAAAAGGACAAATTCGATCACCCAACCTAGCTATCATTTGAAAGAGTCTGACTCATTAAAATAATAGTATTTTAAAGATTCAACAAAGCAGTTTTCAAGAACAGAAAAGTTCAAAAGTAACAAAGCTTTGTCGTATATTAACCATTTGTTCAATGTGTGTGTTCTGAGTTTTAGAACACTGAATAGACATTCAATGTTCTGAAAATTTATAACAATCATTTTGTGCAAAACTTAGAACAATTCTTAAAATGCTCTAAATTTTTTAACATCGAAAGAATCAATGATCATTCTAAATTTTAGAAAACATGTTCTTGGTTACCTAAAAATGTTTCATTCCTTTACATTTTGAGAGGAAAAATAAAGAAACATATTTTTATTTGAGGTGCAAATTTAATCTTGCTATATACATATCTTCATTTTAGCTCTTTATAAATATAATGCTTCATATATAAATATATATATATAAAATTTAAATATATAAGCAAAAATAATATGTAGTATATTTTTTTTTGGCATTCTGTTTAACTTATTGATGAATATAAAAAAAAATGTTTAGTACAAGCCTTATATAAACATTTTTCTAAATTTGTGTTATTTAAATAATTTTTAAGTACTGTACAAATATATATTTCTAATTTCTTATCGGGATAGAATGCAACGCTTCTCTTAAAACAAAGGATATTCGTGTATTCATTCTTATCGTTTGTTTTTATCTGACTTCGAATGTATTTCATAGCCTCTGTTACGAGAAATAAATGCATTAAACTCAAAATAAATATCAGTAAAATGCCAACAAATAATTGAGCAAAATTTCATTTTCACTTGGTTTTCTTCACAATGTACACAAAAGATTAAATGACTTTCCATTTCAAATGAAAAATGAATGTATGTAAAGCTCAAAGTTCAAAAAAGCTTTTTATATGCTAAGCAATTGCACATAAAATTTGAAGAAATGCATTGATTTTTTATGCTTTTATATGACCAATATTCACATAACAACTTTATTATTGAAGCACAAAAATCTCAATTGTAACTATAAAAGAATAGTCTTAAAAATTGTGAGTGTTGTTGTTGAACAAAGGAATTGTTGTTTTAATTTGTTAAAAAAAAAATTAAAAATAAAAAATACTTTGTTAAAATGTGTATTTAAACAAATTCCTTTTCTTCATTAGTTATTTTAAGAATTTAAAACATTTAAAATCAAATATTGATAAATTTCCTCGGTTAAAAATCTCTAACATTTTTACAAAAATTATTTTATAAATGCACATGACGTAAGGTATGCTGTTTCAACAAAGTAAACATTTTCCATGAACAAATAAAAAGTTTTCAAAAGAGCCCATCATATATACAACGCACTCATATACATTTATCAAGAAAGCAACCAAGGTTATTCATATGACCATCTAAATGTGATTGCAGAGACATCCATTGGCTCTTGGTGCCATTTGCAAATTGTTGGTTTCATTCAGCGATAGTGAATAAAATTTTCAATACTCATTCTCTTCGGTTTCTCCGCATACTAATATGTAGATCAAGATGCTATACGCAGCACAGGGATTCGTTAGAGTCATCGTTAGTCACACATCCCTGTGATTGTTGAAACCTTAAAAGGAAACCATTTAGAACTAAAAATACTGTTATATTATTATGGTGGATGTTTATCACCTGCAATAAATCAAGTTCTTGACTTAGAAATTGATTTCTTATTTGCCAGTCAGTCATGTTATTAAAACCATATCGAGCAAATAACAGTACCAAAAATCAAAGCAGTTTTGATTGTCCAAGATCATGCCAGGATATTGTGGTATACGACAAAAATACGATATTTATATTAGCTATTAAAGTTCAAGTGTAAATTCAAACTATGAAACCTGTCATAAAATCTTCGCTATGGTACTCTATATCAGGGGTGGCCAAACTTTTGGGATCTGGGGTCTACTCCACATTTAAAAAATCGAAGGCGGTCTACCCAATGGCAGAGCTAAATTAACGTACACATTTATTTTCGGTAACAAGAAAATATAGTATATTATGTAATTTTTCTAAAAAAACTCAATATTATAAATAAATATTTATAAAATATTTATAAAATAAAAATTTACTGACGAAAATAATCAAAGTATTCATATATCAAAAACTAACCATCCTATTTATCATATTGTGGCTGGTACGAGCTTATCGCAATGCATAAACACGAAAGTAAATGTTCATCTGTTCAATGCGACCAATGTTTGTTTTTTGTTCCTGGTTAAAAAAAGCAGATTCGCCAAGATATCTCGATCCAAAGTATGATTTCAAATACAAAATCAATTTATAAATATTTGGAAACGTTTCCTCAGAAATTAATTTCCAAAAATCAGTATCGCTAAATATGATCTTTATTTAAGAAATATATCGCATCTTAATTTAATAATTTCTTCCTCGACCGTGACTGATGTGATATTTATTAAATGTCCTATTTTTTCAGATACTCCATCAATGTTGACATTTTCATTAAATGAAAATATTATAAAATTAAGTATTTCTTTTAACCTTATTAAATCAGCCAATCTTCTTTCAAATTCTTCAAACAAAACAAGTATTAACCGAAATCTTCGAAGTCTCGGTTTGGATTATGGATGCACTCTTCCTCCATGTTTTTGAAGTTTCTCAATTCATGTTTTCTTAATTGAGATGCATTTCTTTCTATAGTTTTTTTGAATATTTTAATCGCGCTCATCATGTCCGTTTTAGGTTTTATATAAATCGTAAACCTTTAATCATAAATCTTTGTACATTTTGTTTTAGGTTTTAAAGCGTAGACTGTAGTAAACTTTTATTTTAAATAATTCATTGATTCTATGTCATAAGTCATAAATTAAATTGTTAATATCTGAAGTCATTATCGGGATGGTCACGTGGACTACCTAAAATGTCTTCGCGGTCTACCAATCGACCGCGGTCGACGTCTTGGTTACCCCTGCTCTATATAGATGATATTAATATTTAATACGTACAGTATTGGTAATCTTATCTTTGCTTGAATATTCTAGAGTCCTGTATTCAAGGTTTTATAGCTCCTTTCCTGTAAATCGAAAATTCGTTCTCAATTGCGTTAGTGAAGATTCAAATTTATTAGCCAGTGGATTATTTTGTGATGAACTTGTTTTTCAGGTGAGATAGTCATAATGAGAGTTTATGTTGGAGTATATAAATGGGAAACCTGATAAAAGTGTAAACTACTTTCCTTGTAATATTATAAAAATTTGCATTGCTAAGTACTAAGGATTTGTCTTTCAAGTAAGGATGGCACGTTGCAGAATGAGAAAACACAATATGCACTTAATAAGAGCCCAGAGGATAGTAATGTGAAATTCAGTGATTTTTAAAAAATATCAAATTATATTATGTTTTGAAATGAAGCATTCTGTAGTAAAAATCGTAGTTGGAAAAAGATTCTGAGCAATACTATATGGATATTTTGACAAATTCTGACATATTAAGACTAAAAGATAATATAAGGCCCGAAAGTATTTATGGAGATCGAGCATCTACAGCGTTAGAACAATATCGGAAAAAGTTGAGAAGAAAGTTCAATGTCTGCCAACATTGTTCACCAAAATTTGCGCAACGAAGACTTCTAGTACGGTACTTGTAACTTCAGTTGAACCAAAGTGTCAATGTCTGAAACTATTTTGATGTAGAGAAAGAAAACGTTGGAACTCGTAATGAAAAGGATCATCAAATTTGACATATCTAAATACATTTTGAGAACTATTCGTTTGAGATATCATTTACATAAAGAAAAAAAATGTTTGGAACTATATTTCTGCGATTCTAAGGAATGATGATCGAGAAGTGTTATGGTTAAAAAATAAATTTTATTTTATTTTCACTAACAGATTCTACGAATCAGGATAAGTTGAATAATCCGTGATGCATTTGTCAATTATTAGGTCTATTAATCTTACCAATACTTCTGTACTATTTTGAAATTACATCCCTGAGGAAAAATAGCTGTATCAGGTCTAATCAATAAGTATCAATTCTTACTTGAATTTATTATGCGAAGTCACTTATTGTTATTTTTTTTTTTACCAAACAAATGAGAGATACTATTTCCAGGTGAATGGTATGAATAACAATATGCATTTTTAATTGATAATCTGGGGCTATTTATTCAATTCACATAAAATGACATTCTCAAAACTGAAATCAAAAATCTATTTCGTTCAAACCCACGTTATATGAAATCAGTCGTAAGGTATAATTTTTGTTTCTTCTTTTAAATTTAAGAACCTGAAAAATGCTAATCATTTGAATTTTAAATAAATATTCTCACCAATAAATATTTTTAACCCTCCTTTTCCTTTCTTCAAGTTGCTATTGCTCAAAACATATATATAATTTATTATGCGAATCCTATTATATATTAACACATCAATACCATTAAGGACCTTATAAAAAACGCTTATTTTAACTGCATTATGACATTCTACTTCATCTATTTCAATGTATATGTGTGTGTCCTAATTCATTAAGACTTATTTAAAGTTTGTAATATATTTTCTCTTATAATTAATGTCTTAATCAATGCAATCAAGTTGAAATAGGAGAACAACCTAAGTTATCATTGTTATCACAAATCCGCGCACACTTACGTTGTGTGCTATTTCATAGTAACATGACTATTCAAGTTTGCACTACAGAAAAATTTGCGCAATGATAATTCAAGTGTTTTTCTAAAGTCATTAATTTGCCTTTGGTAATAATGAGATTTCAGTAAATTGTAATTTCGTATGAGTCATCAGATGAGATGAAGCCTAAATCATTATTTTTGTTGCTTCCATATTTTATTATGGAGACTATACACTTAGAGTTGTAATCATTTCTTAATATTTATCTTTATTTTAATGACCAAACGTATAAAATACCAAAAATAGCTAAAATGGGAATAACATTTTAAGAAATCTTTAATACGAATGTTTTTAGAAATGTCTGCAGCATCAATATTCCATATCCCGAAATAAAAAGAATCTCATCTGAAAATTTAGTTCTTAGAAAATAAAACTTAAGACTAATTTTCTAGAGTATAAGATGAGGAAGCCCATCTATATCTTTGTTTTTACAGAGATCTAAAAGCTTTTTTTTTTATCTTTCAATCTTCCATGTAAGTCTTCGTCTTTCCTTAAACATAATGAGATATCAATTTGATATAGTAATTCTACAGCCAACTTAGAAATATTCGGGTCTTAATTAGATTCAATCAAACTAAGTTTTTTTTTTTTTTTTTTTTTTTTTTTCTTACTTCGAAACAGATCGTTTCTATCTAGCTTTTCCTCATTCCTATATAATTTGATTTTCAGTAAAATTTTATTGTGATTTACCAATGTAATGATATCTTTTACAGCCGTATTCACCAACCAGAGTTAAACGAGGTTTCAGGGTAAAGGGCGAGTTAAGTCATGAAACGTTATTCAACACGAAAAAAACAGCGATTACTCGCCTATATGGATCCCTCGAATAACCCTACGATTTCGGAGTGTTAACGCCGAGTCAACAAACAATGGCGGACTTAGACGATATGTCTGTTGTGCAATATTGCTAGTCAATCAGAAGCTGTTTAACATGTCGTGTTAGGTTAACTCCAAAGTTGTTTTACAGGGAATTTCCCCGCTTCGTGAATAAGAATTGGCGAGTCTTGCTAGAGTTGAGTTATATTTGAGATAGGCTACACTCAAGTTAACCCGTGTTTGGTGAATGCGGTCGTTAATGTGATATGTAAAGCTCGGTGGGATAGTGATAGTGCTTCCAGCTCACAAATACAAGGTTCGGTCCTTGGTTCCCTCCCTTTAGTGAGTCGATAAAACTGAGTATCAATTATACTTGGGAACTAAACATTGAGGGTTTCACGTTAGGTTGACCATTTAACCGGAACATATGCTTTGCATCCAGGGGCTCTTGATCGCAAAAACTTATATGGGCATTGTAGGCCTTGGCCCCATGGGAACTATCGCGCGTCCCACTGAGTTTAGTTTAATATAATGTTGTATACTACAGAATTCTCGTAATAATACGAAACTTCTTTTATTTATATTTTTTTAATAATAAGAGTTTGAGCTCTTTCTCAAGTAAAAAATAGTATATAAAAGCAATCTTAAAATATTAATTTTAATATATTTATTTTTGCTGAATGAAGTAATTCCATTTTCAAGATCAGTTAATGACACTTTTAAGAAATGATAATTAAAAAATAGGAAATAAAAAATTTAAATTCTTTATTACTATTTTTTTTTAAATATAATAGTTCTAAAAAAGAAATTTAAAACCGTACGCATAAAAATCATCTATTTGTCGGGTGATTATTTTTATAAATAAATTTATATCTCGCACCTAATAAGTGTATAGGTGTAGTTAATATAATAAAATAATTAAGGATTTTCTACCGGTTCGCCTGTATTATATGTATGTTAATTTTAATATCTTAAACTCGAAACCAGAATAACCTAAAACTATGATTGACAATAAACCCTATCATCGTTCTGGATGCATTATTATTATAATGAAGCTAAAGATAACACTGTACTTAAGGAAATTCTGCTTTACGACATTTAATTAAAATACAAAAGCTTAGTTTCTTACCATAAATAGATGCTATACTATACATTAGCCCTATCTATAGTAGTAACAATATATAACTATATATGTTAATTTTAACTAATGTATACAAACAAATTATAAGAATAAATAACAATACGGTTAATTTGTAAGTATTAATTTTGAAAAAAACATATTCGATTATTTTTTTAAACATAATAAAAAGAGGAAAACAAAAAATAGTTGATTTCTGTAATAATATGTGATAATACTTTGATGTAATAATGATAATACATAAAAAAACAGCCACAGCAAGAAAATTTTTTCATATGTACTTGATGCATATTATGAAATAAAAGAGACTTAATAACAGCTCCTTGATAAAAATATTTATTAATAAACTATTCATTGTAGGAAAAAAGGCAAAAGAATTTTCTGTTACTTGAGTCTGAAAATCTAATATATTTTTCTTTTAGCCATCGGAAAGTAAATTTAGATTACAGCAAAAATTAAGATGCCGCATGGTAACCATGGAAACAGCACAGAAACTTTTGCTCCCCTATAGATTTTAAAGATATTTTGTACGCATCTAGATATTTTGTATCATCTGAAAATTAAAATTAATCTTTCCGAAATATATTAAACATCATATCTAAGCAAAGGTTTATACATAATTTTTTACTAATATGAAGAAAAGATTATTTCTTGTATTTAATTCAATTAAAAATAATTGAAAATTGTTTAAGGAAAAATCTCCGATGAAGGACACTATATTTACAATATAAATCAGAGGCTTCTAAAAGATTTACGCTTCAAATATATTTTATCAAATGATAAATGTAAACTCTGAAGATTTTAATATATAAATGATAAACTATTTTCAACAAGTAAAGATTTCAAAATAACAATTGCAAAAATTGCTGTCAAATTGATAATATAAGGAATGAACAATTTCTTTCACTATTTTAAACATTCTTCGTATTTGTGTAGAAAAAATATCAAGTTTGTATATAGTTTTTGACGTTTCTTATTTTAATTTTAAGCATTAAAAAATTTCTCTAAAATAACCACCTTGATCTGGGAATAAAAAAGACATGTTGGCAGATGAGTGATTAACGTTTGACCTTCGATTCAAAAGTTGGTGGATGCTAATAGTGGTTTGGAATTCACTTTAAGTTGTACGTCCCGGTCCAATAAGCCATCTTATGAAAAAATTTACTGAAGAGCGTCAAACAAACCAAACTACGAATAAAGGTGTCCCTCAAAAGATAGTTTTCTAATGAAAGTTTACAAGAAAGCGAAAAACAATATTTTAAAAAAAGTTATAAAAATTTAGCTTTCTTAACTTCTTATCATTTAAAATCTGATGCTATCCAAACAATTCATTTCATTCTTGTCATATATTGTCCTCGTGACTGAATTTTAATTTCAAGACTTGGTTTCCTAGTGGGCTCAACTGGCTTCTGAATGATTACACTTTGTCTCTCAGCAGTTCAGTCATGTTTGACTTTGGGTAACCTTGGGAAAAATACTTGCAGTGCTTCGGAATGCATTTTAAACTAGTAATTAGGCTTTTTCACCAGATTGATTGAGTGAACCAGAATACAGTATCAATTATGTGCCATTCATAAATCTCATAATGTGTATATGTAGTTACTTGTGGACCAAACCTAACAGCTTTTACATCGGGTAGAAAACATGTACTTAGCTTTCAGAGAAAAAGACGTTATTTGGAAAAATAATGATATTTTTACTTACAATAATTTTTCAAAAATCGAAAAAGAAATATTAAATATTTTTTCTTAAAAAAATATTCATTTTGGAAATTCAGAAATGAGGGCCAGATCGGGGCCGTCGCGAACTTGTTTCTCACAAGTCCTCGACGTCCCGGCCTGATGTTGTATATGTACTTTGCTCTGTACGTGTAATTTTACGTGTACATAGAATTATATTTTTCTCAGCCACTAGCTGTTACTCTTAGATAAAAATTTTAAAAATGGAGAACACGAATTTGTTCTTGTAGAAAGATGAGTTCTGTAACATTGTTGCATTGTCAAGGAATAAGAAATTTTATAGTGAGTTTTAATAAGCATTAATCAATTTAATTACAAATGCTGTAATCTAGCATGTTTAAAGTTAAATAGATACAAAGATCCTGATATAAGTTGAATCCCATTTCGGCAGACTTTCTCAACCTTAACCAAAACAAGCTTTCAGCAAACAAACAAAATGACGCCATTTATAAAATTTATTTATATAGATGACTACCAATTATAGAACAAATAATATATGTATTATTGAGAATAGTCTGGAATGGTGTAATTAGATCAAGTTCTGTAAAAATTTTGGAATAAAGATAGAAAAGAAAAACTTTTAACTTAGATTTCGCCAAGCATTCTAAATTATTTACACTTGACAACTTTCAAATGCAATCGAATGATTGAACTCATTAATTAGTAATAAAATGAAACGTGTGACATTTTTTAACCAGAAACAAATTTTTAACAATTTGTATATTACAGTAAAGATTTTTACGACTAATTTCAGCTGAATATCAAAATTCTTAAAAATATCCAAGTAATATACATATTTAAATTACAAGCATTTTCTTTTTTTAAATTTTTCACACTTAAGAGTTCAATAGATGCTTATTGTTACAGTGACTATACTTTTAAGAATGTACCAAACAACTACAATCAGAATTATACCAGAAAAGGTCTTCGAGAATATTTTCATTAAAAATACCCTTAACATTGGAATAAGGAATACAGTCTTATTTTTGCAAGAACTGCACTCTCGCTTGGAAGATATCTAAATGAAACACTAATTTTCCTACAGCTTATAGATACATTGGTCTTTATTCTGAGTTTCGATCCAATTCAGAGTTAATCAATAAGCTAGATCATCATTCTGTTTGATTAGCTGCATATTTTGATGAAATAGCAGATCCTTAATGCCTATAAAATTAATACATTTCCGAGAATGTTATTTTTTCACCAAGTATTTGATAGAATTTCCATTCGTTGTTAACAATGAGGAAATTTCGTCCTACCTTTTAACTCACCTGAAAAATCTCAATTAAATTATTAAATTTAACGTTAGGAACACAGATAAGTTTTATTTTTACAATAGATTAAGAAAAAATCGTTGACTTATTTAGCGAACATTGTTTATTTTTAATTAAAAACCAATTTAATCCAAAAACAACTTTGTAGTAATTGATAAATGAGTGTAATAGGATTTTAAACAGTCAAATTAATAATTTTTAACTATAAATATAAAATGGTTGGGTTTCATAGTGAAAGGTTTAAAACAGGGATAGGCTGCACCAGGGACAAAGTGAGATTGATATCCATGTTGATCCTTTTTTTCACACTATATCAATAAGGGATGTCAGAAACTACAACTATTTAATATATATTGATCCTTTCACCACTGCATATAGCCATCGTTTCAACAATTCGTAGGTTCGAATCCCATCTCTAGTATGGATGTTTGTAGTATTTCGATTTGATTTTGCCTTTTTTACACACGAAGGAAAAATTAGACTTAAACTTACGGTTTAAAGTGGATTCCGAGCCACTACAAACACCTATGCTCTATTTAAGATTCGAAACCAGAAACTGTTGAACCGAAGGCAAGAGCGCTAACTATTCGACTACCACCTCAGCTTTAGTATTTCGGAATATGCTTTTACGAAGTAAGTCGCAGTCTAATTAGCCCTCAAATGCAAAAATGACCGTCAAGTGAAAAACGAAATCTTTTCACGCTGCAATTTCCAATTGGATTACGGAATATCAACCGATTATTCAATCAACTTTATAGCTCATATAAAGAAAAAAAAATTTTTTTTCCAAATCAAAATTCGACAAGTATCCTCTTGTTTGATAGAAAAAAAATTGGTTTTACAGAATATGTCATAAACTTCTAAAGAACAATGAAAGTGATAAAAACAGAAGAAGCTCCAAACTTGAATCTTACTATTAGTTAATCTACCAGAAACAGAACGAAACAAAGTTTAATAGTACCTTAAAAGTAACTAAAAAAATTTTAAACTACTTCAAAAGTAATTATGTCTTTTAATCATTTGCGTCTTTACATCTTTTTAATCATTATTCTTAAAGTAATCAATATCTAATTCAAAAAGAAAAATGGAACATTATAATTATTAAGTAATGTATAGTTCATACGCTATTATTATTAATATTGTTCCGAGTAGTTAGAAAAATATCTATTCAATTAATTATATTAAAAATATATTTTAACATTACGAAAGATAAATTTACAGATTGTAGATGTATCACATCATATAACCTACTTCTAGTACTATTAAGAATCATCAAACATTTATTTGAATTTGATAAGACGATGAGTTGGTTTTTTTTAAAGCTCTACGATCATTTTTTTCCTTTGTGAAGGCTATTTGTACCGAGACCTACAACATTGATAATGAATCTCAAGCGGGAATCAGATCCACGAATTGTTATGACAAAATCCAGAATTCAAACCAACACACAGTGTAGCTCTTCACCACGGTTGAGAACAATTGCAGTATATAAATCAAAAAGGTTATCAAATGGCCTCATTTTGTAGATATATTTGGCTACTAATTCTATCCATTTTTTAATATTATTTTTTGATTTTTCCGCAATTTGTTTAACATTTTTTTGACAGTTAGAAAATTGTGAAAAATTCGGAAAAATAATTCCAAACAAACAGCATCAACAAAAAATATAAAAAAAACTTATCCAAAAACATTTATTTTTATTATTAATAACTGTTTTTCCTAAAACATAGAAGATATCGAAAATAATTACAGCAAATGTCTCCATAACTTTTGAAAACATTTTAAAAATTTTTTATTATGGTGACCAAATCTTTTGTATTTCAAATTTTATTTTATTATACTTATAAAACAGCAAAAACATTAAATAACGAAAATTATGAGCTGTTCTATTCAATATTCTGTTCTTAAATTAATATTTACTTTGCGCTATTTTAGTAAAAAAAAAAAAAAAAAAAAAAAAAGGGGGGGGGGGCTAATTTAGTAATAATCTAAAAAAATAGTTTTACTTAAATCAGCATTTAACATACACAATATAAGAGTTTAGAAAAACAATGTACTTCAAATCGAATGTAATAAAATAATCGATAATAATAAAAATGCTCTTTAAATCGAAAAAAGTAAATAAAATATTTCTAAAAAACTTGGACAGTTATTTTAAAGTTATGAAAATATTGTAAAGAACATCAGAATAAATAAATTTGTTAACAGAGTCAATTTCAAAACTGTTAAAAGATGCTGAATAAAAATGGCGAATTTATGGGATTATTTTATTAAATAGATTAACACAGAAACGTAAATTAACTTCATCAATATATTAGAGAGCAAGACACTTTTAAAAAATTATTTCTAAGAGTTATAGGTATTTATTGCAGACACATATTAACTATCAAACGGTGATTATGTTGAAAATATTATAAAAAAAAATTTATTTTATTGTTAAAAAATGCTGAAATAAAAAATTTTTGACTGAAAATTGTAAATATATGTAATTTCTAGTTCACACTATCGCGCGTTACATCATTAAGACTTTCTTCCACATTTTATTTTTTTATTTTCTGGGAAAAATCCTATATTATTTTACATTTAAATATATCATGGAATACATCCCTGAAGCTAAAAAACCTTTTCAGACAATTATGTATTTACATACATATCATACTATAACATTTATAACTATTTCCTTAAAATGAATATTCAATTTTTTTTTCATAAGTTGTATCGCATATTTATACTTAAAATATTGTACTTATTAGAAAATTTACTCTTTTTCAAAATAATAAATTTAATGAAGAATTTATGGAAGAAATTCCTTTTTTCTATAATTGGGTAAATATCTAAAATATATATATAATAAATTCATTACAAAAAACGAATTAAGAAATTTTACTAACAATACATCCTTAAGAGTTGCGATATGTCATATTTGCCTGACAATCTATCGTTATCAGGAAAATTTGATTTTCTAACCCTCATCGATATTGTTATTTGTAAAACAGATTTATAACTCAATGGTGATTAAACACAAATAATAATTAGACCGAGCCATAAAGTTGAAAGTTATAAATTAGAGTTAAAATATATTATTATGTACTATAAGTAAATTCCATATATTAATATAAATCATACATTAACATATACTAGAATTAAATCCATATAGTTGAAACAATATTTTCCAGATTATCGATTATCCATTCAGAAACATACATAAATATAAGCATCAAAAATTAAAAATCTTTATATTGCAATTATAAGATTAGTGACTAAATTTTTTTTAACTGATATAAAAAAGGTAACTGAATTATTTTTCTTTTTTATAATAGATAAATCCAGATAAATATTTTTCTAATAGTCTTTAACCATCTAAAGAGTAGTAAAATTATATTGAAGCCGATGCATTGGAATAAACTACTATTTAAGAGAATGTTAAAATTCATAACATTGAATTACGTATAAAGAAGCATAAATATTTTGTACAATATTCATACAATTTTGTATGTTACTATATATATTAATATATATTATATATATTAATATTTTGTACAATAATTCGTTTAAAATTGTATGAATATTTAAAACAAGAAATACCAAACACAAAAAACTTAACTCAAACCTCAAAAAAAAAATAGTTTTAAAAAATTAAAGTCAAAACATTAATAATATCTTTAGAATTTAGTAATTTTAATACATCTAATATTAACAGGCATTTACAAAAGTAAATAATTTAAGAATTTATAAAGAATTATTAGTCTTCTACAGCACAAAATGAAAATAAATAACGCAGCAGGTAGAGATTCATATTTTTATTTTATATAATAAAATACTCTTTTGAAAAAGGCACATAATGATACATCTCTAAATGATGATTTTTTACTGAAAAAACTAAACATATTTACATTAAATTATCAATAATTTACATTACCTTCAAGAGATGAAAACATAATTACAAAAAGTAATGATGTCACATAAACAAAAGGTCATTGATATGTATTTAAAACTATAACAATATGAACAATAAGAAATGAAACAAATTTTAAATCAAATACAGTAAAATATCCAATAATTTTTATCAATGAGAAAAGATTTAATTTTAATTGGAAAAGTAGAATAAAGAATTTAAAACTGGAAAATGAGCTATTTTTCCAGTAACTTCAAATGAATATAATAAAAACTAATAAAAAAAAAAACTTATTTGAAAACCACAAAACCTTTATTTATAATTTTCCTAAATTATGAAAAATGCAGTTTTTTGGATCATGGATTACTCTGATTAATGGACAATGAGATTACTCTGACTTCACATAAAATTTTTGACTAGAGAAGGTTTTAATATTAAGCAGTTAATTTATTTAAGTCAAAAAGCATATACATTTCAAAAATAGAGAAATTTTAAAAAATTTTTAAATTTCAGTAATTTACACTTTGTATAATGGAACTAACATGAATTATTATAAATGCATAATAAATTTATCAGAATTTCACTTCTTATTCAAATGAGAAAACATGGACTAAATAATAAAATAGCACAAAATCAACCAAAAATAAACAATGATATTTACAAGAGCATAGTTCACTTGAACAAAAAATAATTACAATCAGATATTAGAAATTTCAATACTCTGAAATATCTCTTAATAAATTAAGATATAATATTTAGTTAGTTCATGAGAAAGTTCTTAAATAATGATTCCTTTGTGGCACAAATTAAATTGTTTCACAGCAAAATTATTAATTAATAGCACAGTTATTGATAAATATTTTTATTCTGTTATTATTAATGCTCCTAAGCTTTAAAATGAAAGCAGTTTCCATACTTAAAAAGAATATAAATTATTTTCTATATAGTCATTTTTAGAATGAATGATTAATTTTTAAACAAAAATCACAATTCATATTTTAATCATATTTTTGTAAGCATTATCACAAACATGCAAATTCTTCAAGTGTTATTTTTTTTTTTATTTTACTAAAACAAAGATTTTGTTAATTGAGTTGAAAGTATACTTTACATGGTACAAATAATTTCACTTAGAATTAGCAATAGATGTTTTGCATGAAGATTTTACATTTTAATACTGAAATATTGAGATGGATTGAAAAAAAAAAAAAAAAAAAAAAAAAGAATATCTCTATATGTAAATTATGTTTAAGCAAAGATATTTAAAAATTATATAATAAATGTATATTAGGGATTTAATTACATGAAATATTGTTTAAGGAGCTGGTTTTTGAAATCATAAAATGTTATCATAAATTTGAGAAAACTATTTTTTAAATTATTGCAAAAATTCAAACACCTTGGTAATGTTTTAAAGAAAAATTGTTAATTTAGTCTTAGACTATCACTTATTACAATAATTAATACAATTTTTTACAATATTTCTTTATTTCAGATAATTCTGAAGAGCTTCAGAAAAATAGATTTTATTTTTATTTTTCACTGACTCAATTTTTTCTTCTAACACCTTCACAGTTTGAATGAATAAAAATATATAAATAGCAATAAAAATAATATTTGTTAAAAAAAAAAAAAGCAACTCAATAATAACATATTAAAATGAAATGCACATTCAAAATAACATATGGTAATGTAAAACTGTCAAAAAAAAACAGTAATTATAAACATTATCACAGTATCATTGATAATTATTCCACAATAACATCTGTTTAAATTTTTATACCATCACATACATGTTATCTCAAGGGAACAATATTATGAACAAGAGAATCAACAAAAAGAACTTTAAAATGTCACCAAGAATCATTCAAACTTTCTTCTATCAATTTGTTTCTTTGAATTCTGTATTTTAATTCATCAAGTTGTTCAAATATATTGGACAATGATGAGTGTTCTAATCCAGGAGATGTTTGGTCAACAATAGTCCTCCAACTGCTTGATTCTTGAAATAAAAAA
Source organism: Latrodectus geometricus (assembly GCA_026290005.1). Lineage (NCBI taxonomy): Eukaryota > Metazoa > Arthropoda > Arachnida > Araneae > Theridiidae > Latrodectus > Latrodectus geometricus. The sequence goes on along the minus strand of JAPDSC010013232.1, from coordinate 12,980 downwards.
AAATTCCTTTTAATTATCGATTAGTATGTTTCATTAATTATTTATCATTTAATAAATATTTTTATTATCAAAATACACACTACAAGTCTTGTTTTAATGATAAAAAAGTTTACATTTAGACAATAGAAAGTTTATCATGCAAATTTCACTGTATTTTACATATCTTTCATGATAGTTAGAAAAGAATCAAATTAAAAGTTTGAATCTTTTTATTTATTTAACAATTTAGTTGTCCAGCAATAACTTTCATCATAAATAACTTTTACTTCAACCTTACTTCCTTGTATGTATGTATGTACTTATGTATGTAGGTATGTAGGTAGGTAGGTAGGTAGGTAGGTAGGTAGGTAGGTAGGTACGTACGTACGTATGTATATATATATATTAGTATACTACATTTTAAATAATTATAAAGAGAAATTTTAATAACTATAAATAGACTTTAAAGTTTTATTCTTAGAATTAAAAAGTGCAACCTATAAAAATTTAGTTCATTAATTTATTTAATGAAAAAAAAATTTAGGCTGCATTTCTTTCAAAATTTTTTGCAAAAAAAATTGCATTTTTTCCATAATTTTATTTGATTTTTTAATTTTTCAATATCACTGCATCCAAAATTAGTAATCAAAATTTTTAAAGCTTTTCAACAACAAAAAAAAAATTGTAAATTTTGCATCAGGCTGCTTTTCAGAGTTGTAACTTTGAAGTTACTTTTGAAACACAAAGACTAATAAAATTGGATCTGCAGTTTAGAATGAATCCTTAATTCACAACAAATATCATCAAGATAAGAATAGAATCTACAAATTGTTGAATTAAAACCCAGAACATGACCCATTCAGTTTGAATACAGATGTGATATATACAAATGTGATCATAAATTATAATATTGCATTACAAAATTCCTTTAACTGTTCTACAGAAAATCTAATGAAAAAAATCCCTTTTCTCACGTATACACTTAACAATAATTCAGATATCTTAAATATTGTTTGAAACTGTTTAAAATTAAATTTTTTTACATAAATCTTATTTTCTTTTCATGTGAATCACTTATTAAGCCATCATGATAAATTGTAAATAGTAGTTAAATTAACAAATTTGAAATTGATTAAGATATTGCCTTAAAGCTTTGAACAATAATAAAAGGTAAAGATATTCAAGAATTGCTTTTGCATTTTAAATTTAGCCAAGATAAAGTAATAAAGGAACGCATCTGTGATTACTCTCTGTGAAGGTAAAACGCATCTGTGATTTATGTTGATGAAAAATTTATTAATTTAATTGATATTGTCACAAAATTAAATGTTAAAGTTTCATATAAAATTTGTAAAAAAAATATATTTTCAAATAAACCTGTTGTGAATTCTTAACTTTCCATGAATATAAAGAAACATATAAAATTATATTCATGAAGATATCCACACATATATAGAGATATCAAAACATTTTATTTCAGAACAATGAATCATAATTTACCGTTGAGTGACACTGCTTGGTATATAGGGGAGGAATTTTGTGTATAAGTAGAATCAATATAGTTCAAATTTGCCACTTTGCAATTCTGTGAAGACTGAGAAATATCATTCTTTGAAATTTCTTTGATCGTGTGAGCACTACATTGATCTATAAAAATAAATATAAATATAAAAAAACAAAAGGAATAAGAAAAATTACCCAAAAACAAATATTTTTGAATACAATGTTTACCTTCAGTATAATAACTACCAGAAATAGAATCGTCCAATCTTTGAGTAAATTTGTCACTCTCTTCATTTTGCTTCTTTATAGCAGCTTGTAAAGAATGTAACATATTTTTCAGTTTACAAGAGCTGCCAACAGGAACAATACAATCACCTTAAAAATATAAAGTATGTTAAAAATACTTAAAAAACTGCAAACTTTTAATCAACTAATGAAAAAATAAATACTTTTCTCATAAGATTTTAAATCAAAAAAGCAAGAAACTGACAAAGAATAATTATTTTAAAAATCAAGCAATCTATAATATAGTTAAATAAATAATTTTAAAGAGCACATTTTTTTTATGTAACTAAATTTTTGCTTACAAAACAAATTTCAAAATATAACAATTGTTATAATTTGACAGTAGTTAAGCCTGAAAAATGCATTAAAAGTACAGGAAGTAAATAACAAATCTATAAATATTTATATTTGTGAACAAACATTCATTTTTTTACACTAATAACTTTTATAACACTAACTTTTGAATTCAAATAAGAGCTGCAAAACTCAGTTTTTTCTATCACAAAAACATGATACAACAAAATATTTAAATTCCTTCAATAATAAATGTAGCAATAAATTATTGATATTTAGATTCTGAGTTAAATTCATTAGATCCTAATATCTATTATAAATAGCAATGAACTATTTTTTTGAAAAATATCCAAAGATACCATTGTTTTCTATGTTTCAAAATCAAAATAGTTCATTTATTGCACTCGTAAAGTTTCATATTCTGCAAATAAGCACAAAATTTACTATTAATCTAAAAGGCAGACTAATTCATATTATTTTAATTAATCAATAACAGAACAAGGTTTTTTTTTAAACTTTCTTTACAAAAAAACTCTCAGAAATAATAATTTATTCTTGGAGAAAAATTACTTAGCAAATATATTATAGAAGTAACTTTAAAATAAAAATAATAATTTCATTGATTTTAGACTGTTGTATTAACAAATATGAGCCAATTTCAAACACATATCAATATTTGTCATTTTTCAATAGTATTAATAATTCATTACATCACAAAATTTTCAGTCGGTAAGATAAAGTACTATAATTTCAAAACTTTAAAAAACGAAAGAAAAATTTGTTAACTGAATATGTAGTAAAAATCTAACCTACATTAATGAATTGAATAACAAACAATTTTATGATGGAAAATGCATTAAAATTTTTTGTAATGCATATAAATATGAATTAGAAAATATCACTATAATTTTTTCAAAAGATAAGGCTTCACTAATTTTAATCTAATCTAATCTGTGATAAATCTATAATCCAATGTAATCTGTGATTTACTTAGTAATATAATTCACAAATTATTTTTAATTCTTCTGTGAGATGCATAAGATACCTTGTAAGCATTTTTAATAATAATATAGTAAGTTAATAAGACTACACTGGTGATCAAATCCAGTGGTCCATAATTACTTTTTGATAAAATGAGAATTTTTTCAATTTATGTCAGACATGTTTTTCAATTTATGTAAAACATAACTAACCATAATTCATGATGCAGAATTGTGACTTATTCTAGAATTATTTGTACTTGTCATCATTTAATCTTATAATTTTATCTGCCAATTCACATGTCAGTATTTTAAATATTTTTAAATAATTATTTTGCTATTTTATCACAATTTTTTATAGGACCACTGAGTAAATGAATAAATAATAGTTTAATCAGATGCAACAAAAATATAAAAACATAATCAAAATCTATTGAAATAGGATTAAGATATAAATGCTTAAATAATTTTCTACATTTTCTCGTAATGTTTTATTTGTGAGGATTAAATAACTATTATGGCCATCAATAAAAACTTGATGTCTTTCAAAATTTAAATCATCTGCATTAGAATTCATATCATAGTAAAAATTTTCACAACAAAATATAATAAATTAATTTTTATTATGAATTGAAGAAATTAATATATTACAATTTATGTAAATCTATATGTAAGCATACACATGAAGATCATCACAGATTGGCACTGCAATTATTATTTTTATTGGATTTGAATTAAAGGTATTAAGAAGAATGATTTTGATTCATTAACATTTCTTTGCATCAATTTAATCATGGATATTATTAAACTTAAGCAATTATTTTATTTTGAATTTTTAGCATATTATTTTTTTCTAATATATATATATATATAGCAGAAAGAATTCTATAATCACTCCACAAATTATTATTTTCAGTTTCAGTTCACAATGAAGTATCATTCCAAGATTAGAGAAAGCACAACCTTATCCATCAAGTAACTTTGGTAGCAACAATGAAAAAGTATGAAAAGATGCAACTGCAGAAAAATATTTCAAAACTTTAATTCTTAACAATAAACCTCTAAATAATTCTTAACAATAAGCCTGCAAAGATTATAATAAAAATCAAAGAATAACAAGAATTGAAAAAATAATTGGAAACATGACAACTAAAGAAAGCTGAAACACAACTGAAGAATAATAATTTTTAAGGTTTTATCTTCAAAAAAACAAACTTGTACATGATTTCATGAATAAATGTTGCATTACAAGTTAATATTAAAAACATTTAAAAAAAAATCAATAAAGCTCTTAAGCATTATTTGAAATAAACACGTTTGATTAAAACATTAAATTATAGTAAAAAAATGTACTTATATAGATTTAATAAAATTTTACATACGGTCAATTTCTTCTGAAAACTTCTGATCTTTTAATAATGCCTCATCTTTAGAAATTGGTGACAGAGGAGGCATTGTATCATCTTTTTTCTTCTTAACCTCTCTTAATTCTGATTCACATGCTTTTCTTTTGTAAACTAAAAAAATTAACATCAATAAATGCACAAAACAAAACAAAAACAAGTTAATATATAAAACTAACATGAAATAATGACAGCCTACCATATTTGTCTTGCTCTGTAAGAGATATTAAGATATTTTGCCAATGTCTGTCAAAATTCACATCATCCAAATCCCCCTTTGTAACAAAAATTTGCTTTTCTAAAAGGCTCTAAAACGTAAAAGAATAAAGGTCCTTATAATTTAAAAATAGAAGAAAAATATGCAAAAGTATAGTTCAAATTGCAAATACAAAAAAAAACAGTAAATATGGTAAGAATAGTATGCTTAAGCTAGAACTTTGCTTCAACTAAAAGAAAAAAACAAAAAAAAAAACATTTTGCAATACAAAATTTATAAACCACTGTAAATTTAAATTGAAACCAGAATAAATTTAATAAACCGAATTAATTTATTTTAATGAAATTCAACCTTATCAAAGATCTTATCAAAGCAGCAATTTTAAGCAAAAAATGCATAAATATATGGTATTCTTATAAATAATTTATATTATTCTACAATTATACATTTTTGGGAAAATTTAAGAAAAAATCTAAAAGTTTTCTAAGATTGATATACAAAATACCTAAACACTACTTTCTTATCTCAATAAATAAGTTGGTTAGTTTGTTATTGCTCTAGAGTCCTTTCTCATAATTTTGTGTTCATTTTTTTTTTTTTTTTTTTTAACTTTTTTAATTTATTTAGCACTTATTATTTAAATAGATTTCAAACTACTATAAAATTCATACCTAAGGCAATAGTTCAACCTGCAACTATAAAATCAAAAGCCAGAAAATGTTGGCCATTCAGTTTTTGATTTAAAAATATTTTAATAAAGTTATTTATCCACTGTACCAACATAAACCTTGAATTGAATTAAGGATAAGACATACAAGATAAGACTTTTCAACTTTGAGAATAATCATTCAAATATTATCATAATCTCATTTTAATTAAAATTTATTGAAAAAATTGCTGGTATAATTAATAAAAGGAAAATAAGTGTAAAAATCTATCCCTTGCCTCTTCAATATACTTATCAGCCATAAAGGTCTAAGAACTTTTATTCTTCTTTTCATTTTCTAACAGTGAGATCAATAGTAACAATGAGGGTCTCTTAATTATCATAGCAAAGAATCTTGTCAATAGAAAAGGAGACCTTTCCTTCTTATATATTTTACAATCTTATCAGTTTTTTTTTTATCCACTTTGTTAAGTGATTGGGAAGAAGTATTTCATCAATTAAGAACAATTTTATAATTTCAGAATGGAGCATAATCACCCAAAATAATTTTATTACATTTAACTCACAGAAATTACATTTGATTAATTTCAAATTACATTTAATTCACAGAAAATTATTTGTTTTACATTTTTGCATTTATTTTAAATGAATATTCTATTTACATACATAAAACATAAAAAAAAATGGCAAACAGAAAACTTGGTATAGTTATGCAAATATATTTAGAAATATTTTTTATTCATTTCTTTTCAATTTAAAATATTTTCTTCCAAAAATTATAATGAAATTTTATAAATTTGAAAGCCATTACCATAAAATTCCCATTCATTCAAATCAAAACTATGATCAAACAAATCTCAACTAAGTAATAATAAAAAAAAAATTTCAATCTGATCATTTATGACTTTTATTTTAAAAAAAATAATCCCAATCTTTTGTCTTGTATAATTAAATGTGCATTTATTATTTAATTTTCTATAAAATTAATTTTGAAGAATTCAAAAAATAATCTACCAGCTCTTTTATCTTGTATAACTAAGTATATTGTTTAGTTTTTGATAGCAATTTAGATTTGAATATTAAAGTACCATAAACTTTTGATCCAGTCTAATCCAATAAACTACTTTTCACCAAATAATGATTCCATATCAAAATCGAAATGTGAATGAATCTGCAGGGGTAGGAGTACAGAAATTTTTTTTTCAGGACACTATTTTCAAGAAATATCAGGACATATTTCATTAAAGAAAACCAATGTTATTTTTACATATTAATTTCTGTTTTATGCATAAAACACATTTTAGAAAGGAATAAACTATTTAATAAATTCTAAGTTTTTTAATTTTTAATACAACAATATGAAAAATGATATAGAAATTTAAACTTTTTATACTGAACATTTTCTGAAAATTAATAAGTTACATGATAAATGCTTTAAATTAACAGCTAATTTATGTATATTGAATAATGTTCATTTTGAACTGGATGCATTAGCATTTAATTCCGATAATTTAATACTGCACTTCTTCAATTTATCATTCACAGATGCAATCTCTGCATTAGCAGCAGACGGAATCATTTGTCCAACTTTCACATCACTCATATTATCATCACTGATAGCACAGGCTAGTTTTTTAGTTGCATCATCCAAAAGTTTTTGAGCTACACACTGATTATCAAGCAAATTTTTCTTTTCTTCCTCAAGTTTATTAATTTTTTCTAATAAGTGCGATTGTTTAAACTTTTTTTCACTAGTAGCTTCTACATCTTCCTCATCCTTTCTTTTCTTCTCTAATTGTGTTACATCTTTTGATTTTTCCATATACAATGATGCATATTCTGCATGAGATTTCTGAATATAATGCATCATTTCTTTGGTATATGGAATGGAGGAAAAAAAATTGCCATGCATTTGAATAACATCATGACAAATACGTAAACTTTGAACGGTTGATTCTGATAAAGAAGCTCTCTCTTTTGTTACAACAGAATTGTTAGTTGAAAACCCTCTTTCTGGTTGGGAATTTATATTCAATAACAACAGACATGCTTTAACTACTCTAGAAAGAGTAGGATATTTTATATAACCACCAGCATCTTTTATATTGAAAACCGCATTCCAATATTTATAGATATTTTGATCATTATCATAATCCTTCACAATCAAAGTCACATCTTCACACATGTAAAGAAAACTCTTTATTCATCTTATCAAAATCTGAAGAAGTTTTATTCACATGAGGAATATGTTGAATTAATCTGCTATATGAACTCCTAGACTCTTCCTTTTTTCTATTATAAGGAGACAAACACTGGAGAGTAAAGGATTTGTTATAGGAAGTTTTTGAAGCAAATGCTTTGAAGTTGCTATGTAGCAGCTTCTGATACTTTGTAGAAATGTTTTATCAGTAAGTTCTTCCAGCATTGCTTTTGCACCATGACCTACGTCTATCTTGGTTAAATTTAAGCAACTTTTTCCTGAATCAACATTAATTTGTAGCAATTTTACGCCATTTTTTTCACAGATTTCTTCTGGGATAAAAGTTTAAACATAATACTGCGAACAAGTTCATTTAACTTACTGTACATCACATGTACGGTTAATTCCCAGTGAACGATACGCTCCTTGTACGGTACGCATATATACAATTATAATTAAATGTATATAATACTGTATAAAATTATATTATTTCTATAAAATAATATAATTTTATGTTATATAATTATATTAATTGTATATTGTATAATTATATTAATTGTATAAAAATAGCGCACCGTACACTAAGATACAGCCCACGTGTACTAAAGGTTCGACTTTTTGCATTAGAAGTAAATAAAGTTCAAAAGTTTTACAAAAAAATTAAACAAAATGCAGATATGTCAGAGTCTTAGGGTCTTTCAAATGTTTTATAATCCGAAGATGTCTATCAGAAAGAGGAGATTTCGACTCTTTAGGTACTTTAACAATGAAATATTCCTTTAGAACATCACATTACTCAACAATTCTCTCACGAACTGAGCCCAAAGTTAACCAATGGCTCTCAACATGACAAAGGAAGCTATGTCTAGCTAAAGTTTCTTCCAGTATTTCTAACTGTAAGGAATGATAATCTTCCCTTCTTGCAGGACATAACTTGAAAAATTGATGAATATCTATAGCAAATCCATCAAGATTACAATCAATTTTATCAACACCCTTACACAGTGCTCCATGGATTATGTGTAAGCAACATGTACCCAAATCAATTAGTACTGGTAAACTTTACTTACTCAGTTCACTATTTATTTGCTTTATAACAGTTAAATTAACTCTTGATCCATCCATTGACAACTGCATTAATTTTTCTAAATTCAAACCATTATTTTGAATAAAACTTAATAAAATTTTTACAATTTTATTGGCTTCAGCATGCCCTAAAAAATGTGATTCAAGTAACGAATGACATTTTTACATTGTTTATCAGACCAATATGAGATGTAAATATCCAACTATTTCTTTTTTTTTGTGGTAGTTTCAGCGAAAAGTAAAACAAAATATGAAGTGCCGATATCCCGAAACAAAGGAGTTTTGAAATACGGACCTAATCCAAAATTAATCATATACCTGACTTTTTTGTCAGATAATTTGAGATTTTTTGCTATGGAGGAATCAACAATTTCTCCGTAAATGTTAGCTAAATCATTCAAAGATGAAAAAGAATAATTGTTTTTTATTGCCACCAAAACTAAAATGGTTTCAGCTTTAATGGTTTTCTCTGATGTCGTTTTGGGAAGCCATGATTTGTTATTCACTACTACAGTCGGTGTCGAGGATTCAGATGAAGTTGATGACTTGATAGTAAATAGTGTTTGATTCTTGTAACAGTTCACAACTTTTTAGTGTTTTAATCCATCTGCATGAGCAAGCATTTGTCTAAAACCCATATTTGAAACACAGAATTTGCTTTTGCATACAAAGCACTCCGCAGAATGAATATCATCAACACTTCGGCACCATGCCTTGATTAGGCATTTATTCTCATCTTGCAGTTCCAACCATTTGTTGGAAAATTTCGTTTTCCTTGGCATTTTTAAAAGAAAATTAATTGTTTTCAAAAAATAAAATTCTTAGCTTGCTAATAAACATTCTTCAAAACACCCATCAAAATCTTTTAAAATAGTTCGATAAGCATCTCACGCATGCGCATAAACGTAGGCCAATAATTCTCACAATTTCGCCATCATTGTAAATAGCTGTGCACTACTAAGACCAGAATCTTTGTAAAGGCAGAAAATAGAATTTAATGGCAAACCAAAACCTAAATTTTTTTGACGTCAGACATGCATAAGCAATGGCTGAAAACGAGGCGGAGACAAATGTATGGCAACCCTTATTAAGGTCTGAAAGAGAACAAAACAGGGGAAAAATTTTCTTTCTTTTTGCATAGAAAGCAAAAATATGAAAGAAAAATTTACAACTGAAAAATACAAAATTATTAATTGAAATTAAACTTTCAAAGGAATGTAATAAAAAAATTAAGGAATTCCAGGATTTATTTTGAAAAATAAGGACATTTCAGGACGTTTTTTAAAAAATCAGGAATTTCAGGAATATCAGGACAACTCCGAGCCCTGAATCTGAGACAAAGGGCATTTATTTAATATTGCTGTCACAGGTATTCAAGTCAGCAAATTGTGAGTTTGTTTCTTACTTCAGGATCTAATACCTACAGTGGTAACGAGTTTAGTTTAATTTGTAGTCCTGGTTAGCCTCAGTGTGAACAAAACGACCATTCAGTGACAAATCAACCAAGCAAACCAATACCATTCCAAACTAATTAAGAGTGCAATATAGAATATGAAAATATTATCCTTAGAGATTTCTGGAACATATGATGTTTTTAAATAGAAATTTTTATTTTCCACTAAAACATTCATTAAAATATATAATATATAAGGTAAAACATTGCTTTACTTCATATACATACATTTTTTAATGAATTAGAATCTGCATTCTAATTTGTAGATTTTGTTGAAAGTCCAGTTATCATTGTAAACATGAATACAAAAATTTATAATCAACTATTAACTATTATTATGCTGAACAGGGTTTAGTAGAATCTATAATAATATCCAACTGCTTCAAATAGGTTTGCATGCCTAATGATATTCTTTTACAGCAGGTATGGAATGTAAAAGTACTAATTAGAAAGCAATTTCACAAAAAAATTAAACAAGACAATTATATATTCATTGAATAATATCTCAAATGGTTTATAAATCACATCAAATTCCAGATCGGTTTATTTAGAACTTTAATAGAATCACAAGAAAAGTATCCTGAATGCTACCAATAAAACATCTAATATGAAACAAAAATTTTATTTAAAAAACCAATTATTATTTCTTCCTTATGTTCATAAATAATAGAAATATTCGCTGAGAAATTAATTAAATTTTCGTATATATGCATTCTTATGTAACATTTCTCAAAGTAATATGTTTGCGATTAATAAAAACAAACTAAATTAACTAAATTTAATGAAACTTAATACATAATCATTTATCAATTTGTTTACAGAAGCAGTTGTAGTATATATAAATACACACACTGTCTAGAAAATACTACATGTATAGAGAGTACAATGCATTGGACAGGCAGCTTTCTAAGATCTTGTAAATTATATTACCTAAAAATTGAAAAAGGAGAGTGCTGTCATAGTTTTCAATCATACCTCACACATTTTCTATGGAGTTAAGACCTAGACTCTGCTGTGGTCATTAGTCTTTTTTCCGAAAATTTTAATGTTCAGATAAGCACTTCTGATATGATGTATTATTGTCCCTGAAGTATTCATCACCATCAGAGTAAAAGAGCAACACTGCAGGATACACTTGATCTGTCACTATATCTAAGTTCCTTATGGCTGTTCATTCTTAAGGAATAGCAGGATACCACATCCATGATAGCAGAAATGCCTCATATCATGATACTCTCACCAGATCCATGCACAATGCAAGTAAGGTAAAATGAATTCATGACTATGTGGGGTCTCATCAAATTTAACATCTTCCACCAGTGCAAAATAAAGTATGGCATGATTTATCTAACTAGAATATCCATTTTGCAGTGATAAAAAGAAGACACTGGGCACATTAACAGTTTCCAGTGCTTTCTTTTCCAACACCACTACAAAAGAACTTTCATATTTTGAGCAGAAATAAATGACTTTTTTTTAACAGCATCAAAATATGCATTCCTATCTTCTGTAATTATTTGAGCTTGATTTGAGCTAAAATCTATTGGGAGGAGCCTTGGCTGATGATTTTGGTCATTTGAAACACAGTAGAGCCCCCAGTTCTGCCATATAATTCATTGGAGATGAGATAGATGACACTCTTGGAATAACCACAGATATGTCTTTCAGACGAGGATTGTGGATTACGATTACAATCTGTGAAAACCTTTGATATGGATAGTTTTGAGAACACAATGAGTCTCTGAAATCAAGCTTTTTCTAAATGCCCACTGGGTATTTACACACCTTATTTATGCATTACTTATGTATTACTACTTAATGCATTATTACTAACTTACATTCTAACACCATATGTTATAATGACGTGTAACCTATGAAAACTTTGCATACTTCATCCCTAATAAATATTTCAATAAAAATCTCAAAGATTTCTAATTTATCTGTCAGTTTCTAAAGATATAACATTTAAAGTTGTTGAATGCTGCTGTATAAGCATTTTTTTTAAATACTGCTCACAACACATACTTTTTAATTGTTTAAATAAATTATTCATTTAGATTTGCACAGAACAAAATAATTTTAGTATGAATAATTTAAAAATCATAAGAAATATCTAAGGCAAATGATGTTTTACCATTATTTATTTGTGTTAATAAAACTTCTTTTAAGATAATAAAATTAATTTCCATTTAAAATTTAACAATCTTTTTGCAAAAAGAAAATATCACAGCCAATATATTCAATACAAGTATTATAAACAGCCTAAATTAGCCATTAATTGAATTTACATATTTAAAATAAGATTACTAAATTTATGACCAATATTTTATATGTTGGTAGCAGGATGTTTTAAATTTTAAAAAAAAATCCCTTTTTAGGATTAATTAAAGCTAGAATAATGAAAAACACAAAAACAGAAATTGATTTTTTGAAAAAAGCATACTAACAATAAGATTTACATACTTCAAAACTGGAACAATAACTGCATAATGCGAAATATGCACACTTTCCAATAATGAGAAGCCAATTAATTTCAGATTCATTTTCTATTATACTTTTTACACTGTTGTAAAATAAAATAAACATGACTAATAAATATGAGAAATAAATTATTATAAATCAGAATTTAAAAATTAGAGACAAAAATTAAACCTGTAACATAAGACATCCTTATGAAGTCCATGGACTGTTGTCATACTATTTACATACATCCAAACATCAGCTATACTATTATGATCTCCATCAAAATATGGCAAGCATAATTCCTCCATTAAATTTTTACACTTTTCTTGAAGACTATTGTCAATAAATTTATAATCTTAAAAAGAAAATGTAAGCATAACTAAAAATTGAAACAAACTTTAAATGAAATCTTAAAATCAAAATTAGTAAAATTTTAAACATCATAAAAAA
>JAPDSC010013227.1:62737-85853 GCA_026290005.1 Latrodectus geometricus | reverse complement strand
TTCTCAGCATGAATAAACATTTAACTTTACATAAATTAATAATCTACGTTTTACTTCAAGAATTATGCAAATATATATATATATATATATATATATATATATATATATATTTAAATCCTCCCTAAAACCAAACATTTAATGTTCCATTGTCAAGTTCTATGTAGATCAACAAATAAAGTAATAACTTCATTTTTTCGTTAGCAAAATGATATTCAGTTCGACAAATAAGTAAACTACAAGAATTTAAGACATTCTTAGTTTAACTATTCAAGCGATGGTTTAAATTTATTACAAAACTGGGACGTGGTGTCACACATACATTTAAAATTGAAGACCCTCTCTGAATTTCTCATTTATAATTGAAAATTTTATGATTTTTGATTAAAAGAGAACGAATATTTATTTTCAGTTATTTTTAGTTTTTGAAGGAGGAATTGTGTAACGAGTCTTATGATAATTTCATAAGTTAATTTTTAACGTAAAGAGTACTTACATGATTTTGTAAGTAACATTTATTTTCATTTAAAAGGAAAAAACATTGATTATTCTCATTTTATAAATAAAATCTCTCTGTCTATATAATTATAAATATATGTAAGAAATAAATCAAAGTTCGCGAATATATAAATAGGAATTTTCTGTGGATAATTTAAAAGAATAAAATAGTTAATGAAATGTACTATGAATCATTTCTTAAAAATATTATTTAACAAAAAGAAAAATTTTATTAAAATGTATTGTTGTAAGGGAAATCTTCTGCTTTTTATTTATTATTAGAAAAAAACTGTCTAACATAATAATAACTCTTATATATCTTAACGATGTATTTCTAAATTTAAAAATCCTAAACAAAGTAAATTTAATGTAATGATTAATAGCGATCGAATTGAAGATACATTAAGGTTTGAGATAGGTGAATTTTTATTATTGTTTCCGGAAACAATTTTTCACTCTGTTCTGTAGCTCAATAGTTCGAGGGATCAATTTTTGCTTCGAGAGTGTGGTGTTTTCAATTTTAAACTACAGGTACCAATACAACTAGCTTTCGTTGCAAAAAAAAGAGGGGGGGTGAGTAAAGTGATATTCAAATAAAAACTCAGAAAAATTCTTATGTTTATTTTAATATTTTCAATAACTATTTATCACAATCATTTTCTTTTTTGAGATTTATACCCGGCATTTAATTTATTTGATGATTTTAGTTCAAAATCGAAAATGTAATGTAATAAATGATACTCTTTTGACGTTGGTACCTTCAAAAAAACATGTCATTAAACTGTTAAGCAAAAATGCTTATTCATTTCCTAAACATAACAGAAAGCAAAAAGTATTCTAAAAAATAGCGAGTATAGTAGTAATACTTATATAATAATTATAATAATAGCGAGTAAGTAGAAAATAGTAGTAATACTTACGTTTTATATTGTCAGGATAAAATTCGTCAATTAATTTCTCTCGCGATACAGCGCACCAAGCAGCTGGTGAGCATAGCAGTGCAGTGATCAGCAAATACGTAAACATCATGTTCATGAATTGATGATCATAGAATTACCAGCAAGGTATATATAGAGCCTTAATCAACACATCTGGAGCTATATCATTTAACACCTGATGTTGATGAATTGCATTGCCTATAAACACGTGTTTACGAAGAATGCAATTCATTTCAAGATTTCCTTGTTCGACAGTATTCCAGTCCAAGACGCCAATCAAGGTCCACATCAAATAAGGGACGTAAAAGGAAAATTTTTACATATTTCAAAAAAGATGGTATGTAGACATTGCAATTATCTACTCTATTTTCAACAAGTATTTTGGATAATGCTTGTTTACTTATATACAAGCTTTTATTATCTTATTTCAAAACATAACGTCCTTTAACTAACCTAAATAAATTTGATGATTATGACAAACAAATCTCATACGAATGAACATCATGATATTACTAAAAGTTTTCTATACATCGAAATTTCGTAGTAAAACATTTTCATCATGAATTAAATGCTGTAAAATTTGCATCAGAAATCGAAAATGTCTAAAGTATATATTCAATAAATTTTATATATACTTATTAAGGTTAATTTGCATTTAAAATCGTTTTTGTATTATATTTTTGAAAAATTGCTGTTTTCACTTGAAGTTATGCTGCTGCAACTATCTGTATTAGAGTCTGTAACAAATAATTAAGTAATGACCAAAAAATAAATATTTTTCCCTTTATGTATCTATGTTAAAATCAACATTTACATTGAAATGTTCCATTAATTTTTTTCGAATAAAATTGTTAAATAGTATATAAACCAACAAGCAATTAGAAGCACCCAAAGCACTTAAAAAATTTGCTAACTTTTTAAATGAACAAAAATCTTGCAATAAGAGGCTGGTTTTGGAGATATCTGATCAGAGACGGATTCAGGAATGAAATATTATGCACCCTACTAACTTGGAAATGCTTTCTAGACTATGGCAATAGAACTGTAACATTAACTTATTAAATGAAACATTTGAAATTGTATTTTAAATTTTAGAATTCCCTCTCCAATGTTTTCTATATTTAAAACGTTATTTCTTTTGAAAGTGAAAAATATACTGCAATTTAAGAAATACTTTCAAGAAAAATTCCTATTAGCTTCTTCCTGATACAAAGATATCATACGAACTAAAAATTTTTGATACAATCAGGGAAGCATTGAGGCCGTGGTTTCCTGGTTGGTTAGGGCATCTTTCTCTTTACCGGAAAGTAGTGAGTTCGAATCTCAGCTTATCCGAACATTCGTCTTGTTTACTAATAGCGAAGGGGGCATGTAAAATACGTCACGGTCGCAATGTCCTACATGTTGTTTTCCAAATTACCTGCGTGTGTTAGGCTCCTAATACACCTGCGTGTGTTAGGAGCCGGACCTTGAATCTTTTCTGGCTTCCTATCTATAAATTGGAAGACCCAAGTGGTGCTGTCAACTATGAGCCAAATTTGCACTTTCTTTCTCGTGGGGGGGAGGTTGCTTTGTTTAAAAACGAAAAACACTCTTTCTGACTTCATTCGCCCGGTCCCTGTCAGGTGGGCTTGACTTTGCCAAGAGTCATTTATAACTACATCAGGGAAGCATTGTGCTCAATGAGAATTTTATCAAGACTTAGAAAAATTCATTCTACTAAGAGTTTCAGTAATTAAACTCAGCTATTTTGAGATCTGAAATTGTAAGTTAGTGGTATAAGTTCTATTTTTTATTATTGAAATTACTCTGAAATAAAAATTGTTGAATCACTCTGCATTAATCATTCAAAAATCTAAAATCTTTCTATAACAACATGTAAAACGGATATAAAAAACAGTATTATAAAATGTAAATTTCATCGTAATTTTAAAGCAAATAAAATTAAAAAACTATTACAAGAGAAGGAGAACATTAGTTTTACATTAAAATCAAATTTTGAATACTTACTTTCCTTTACGATGATAAAAACTGATATTAATTTTAAATATACAAAATGCTGTAAATTTAATTTCAGATAGACCAAAATGTTAAGAAAAAGTTCCTTACAAATTCCATGAGGAAATCTTCGATTTAAATTTCCAGACATGAATATAATTAACATATACTTTATTGAAACAATTATTTGTTCAATTTTTATTAGTTCTAAGAAAATAAAATTTGAGTACAAATAGATACAAAGATACAAGATAATAAGAATAATAATTTCATTGCACACTTAATTTGGGGAATTAATTCATAACAGAAGAACACTATTTTGGAATTTCTTTCATTAAAAAGATGTTTCTAATTTTTTTCGAAAAGAATATTCTTGTAATAAAAAATAAGAGTATGGTTATTATTTTAAATTTGTCTTTACAATCATAACTAATTTTTTGTTTTCCTATCTTTCGGAAATATTAACTCTAATTAATTTTGCAATAAACACAATACAAGCTTTCAAAGAAATATGGCTACTTTTTTTTTGAAATAAAAGGAAAATTGAAAAACAAAATTTAATGTATATAAGTTTTTATAAAGATCAAGATACAATTATAGTGCTAGTGGCTTATGGAAGGGGAGTAAGAGAGCAAATTGTTTCAAAATTGAACTATTATTCAAAAGATAAAAATTGGTTCAATAAAGAAATCAAGTAAAATAATAGACAAATCATTACATTTAATGCAAAACATAAGCTTTGATAACTTTCCAATTTCAAGCATGTTGGGAAGAATGAAAAAACATAAATTATTTTATAAACTGAGAGCATGTATAGTAGCACATAAAGAGAAATGACGCGGGAAATCATGCATTTTATTTTTTAACAACACTATTAGTTACATAAAATTTTACATCAAGAATATTCTTCCTTGTATTCTTGTCGTAGAATTTATGCAATTTGCGAGAATTTCTAACGTGATGTCACATGTAAAAGATGCATATACATGATCAGCATAACTATTAATCTTTAGCAATTGAACCAGTCTTGTAATTAGAAAATATACAAAGCAAAATATGCTGGCTTATTTAAAATCCTGACTTGTTTTCATGAGGGATTTATTTCGTGCAAAGTTTACATGCACTAAGAGAAACAAAAAAAAATCAACTACGTTTCTGAGTTAGATCGAGGAAAAATTGATGTCTATAAAATTGGTCATTTTGTTGAGCGCAATTTAACCGCAGTTATGTGAATATGAAATTAGTGAATGCAGGAAGAGCAACTGACCATCAGGAGCTATTGAAATCCTCTCATTGCATCACTACACGTTTACTACACTACGCTTAAAATTGAAATTTTTGTTAACTCCGAAAAATGATATAAATTTTTGTAATCTTTTTTTCGAAGTAATTCTGGATCTATGATTATCTTAGTTGATAAATATATTAACTAATCATAATAAACTATAGAAACAAATTTTTAACTGTCTAATTCCTTTGGAATTATGCAATTTTTAAAATATTTAACAGTAATATAAAACTAATCTTCCTTGATAGAAAAAAGAATTATCCCATTTTAAAAATATAAAGTACTTTTTTAGAAGTTTTGAAGAAATTCAATTAAGTTGAAACGTATAAATAAAGAAATAACTTTCTATATTATTTGATAAACATAGAAATAACATTACAAATATATAAGCTGATATATACGGATATGTAATTTATTGTTAAAAAAAAAAAAAAAAAAAAAAAAAAAAAAAAAAAAAAAAACATTTGTGTGTGTGTGTGTCCAATTACAACAAACAAATATTTGGATATATACACATTGATGAGCAGCTGAAGCAAAAAATTACCAACAAAAGTGTTTTAATATTGTGCTAGCTTGGCAAGAAACACTGCATTTTTCACGTCTGCCATGGAGATATTTGCCATTGTATGAAGACCCAAATTTGCCCAAATCAATTTAATTTGCCCAAATCAAAATGTTTCGTTTCATAGCTCATTATACAGCTCTTTAGTCCTTATTATTGAGACATTACACGTCTTTTCTTAGAGATTTCACTACAAAAATGTTCACCTTCATAAAAATTGATTAAGCAACAGAGGTATTTCAAGTCTGCTAGTTGTTCATATTAATGTTTCCAGTTTTTAAGGAAACGTATTGACTTGATCTCATTTGATTAGAAAACACTAATTATAATTCTTAATTTCAAATCACTTCTATTGTTCATTTCTATGCTTTTTTGTAGAATTCTAAGTTTAAATACGAGAGAAAACAATTTTTATCTAAAAACATGTTTTATTTTAGATGAATTTTGTTTTGTAGTTATAATCATTTGCATGTCCAAATCTATGGCAGGTAGTTTAACTTGATATGCATGATTTTACTATACATTTTTAAAATTTTCAAAAACATTTCAAATTTCTTAAGTTTAAGTGAAAAAATTAAGAACTAATAATATGTTATTAAGAACTATTAATATGTACTAAACACTTTTATATTTTGTGATTAAAAAACTTTAATTACAAAAAGGAATTTATATACAGTAAATAAAAAATACATTGTTCATTTTTCATTTATCTATTGTAATTTAAATCAAGACTTTAAGTTTAAATACAACTTAAATTTCATTATTCGTATAATACTTTAAAAGGAATTAAAAACAATAAATATTTCAAATATCTTGGAATTTTAACAGCTATTTCTTCATTATATTAAGTATAGGTATATTTGTTGTAAAGTTTCATACACACATAAATTGTAAAATTAATTTAACTTATTGGCACTTTTGTGATATATGTTATTATCATAAAGACACCTTTAAAATAAAATTTTAAAATTACTTAAAAATTATTAATTATCTCTGATTATTCATTTTTAAATTACCATAAATTTACAATGATAAATTTTAAAAATTTAATGTTAGATTTTTAATCAAATGCGTATTAATAAAAAAACAATACAATCTGAAAACTAGAAGTAATGTGATAAAAAGAAAAGGCTAAATGAATTCGTATTTAACTGCGGATATTACATACTAATCTCTATGCTGTGATTGCAATTAATATGCAATTATGCATGTACTTCTTCATCAGTAAGTATATAACTCATAAGTATCATTAATATAAAAAATTGTACATTATTTCACAATTGTTAGTGCATAATTAACTTCATACCTTGGTCGTAATCAGGATATAAGTATTCATCTATTTCTTCATCAGTAATAGCAGAGCAATGAACGATGAAAATAATGAACCATAAATTGCTAGAAGATATCTTGATTAACATAAAAAGACCTGTGGATAGAGCATGAAAAAAAGCAAACTATATGTAAACAAACTAGATGTACTATATTTAAAAATATGTTTATAGAAATTTATAAAAAACTTTTCATTTAACAAAGTGGGTTTGAAGATAATTCATTGATATCTAAAAATGGATATGGAAATTTCCGATTTTATCATGGCTTACAACATTTGATATAAAAAGAATGTCTAGAAAATATGTTGTGTTCATGGAAATGTAACTTTAAAATTCGCTTCAGTGTTCATTTTTATCAAATTCTTGTTTCGATTTTCATACCTAGTTACCAAATAACTAAAATTTAAAGTTAAACAAATTAATAAATAGTGTGATAAACACATATAAAATTAAATGATTTAAGAAACTTTAAAACTGAAGGAAAGGAATCTGGCATAAATTATTTACAAAACTAATAAATATCCATGAATTTAAATAGTAAATTATTTAATCATACTATATACAAACTACACATAATAAAATCTCTAGCAAGCATAAGTAAGGCTTTTGAATTATATTTTTTTACTTACTGGTACCCATACCTAAAATGTATCTGTACAGAAAAAATATTTTACTTAAAAATGTATAGGTATGCACACATATGTACTTATTAATTTATGCGATAATAAATAGGCTAAAGGTAAAAATATATTAACTTAAAAATTCAAACTCAATTAGTAACTAGATGTACATTTAAAATGCAGACTTTGTTATATGTTTGTCAGTATTTGCAAATGTCTTATTAAAAACTTGATACGATTGAGACATGTCTACAGGTGCAACAACACACCTGTCATTACCATACCTGGAATAATTTTGATTTATGTTTTCACATAAAACTATTACAATTATAAAGAACGTTATCAAAAATGTTACACAAATTAAAATAAAACAAATTATTATCAAAACTTTGAGTTTATGAGCTTTTTATATGACATCATTGATTATGAAAATTTAATTCAAATATGTTCTTTATATTAATTGTAAACATAGATGTTTGTGCATTGTTTTGATTCCCGAAAAAACAAAAAATTTTTCAAACAAATAATGTAAATGCATGTGATTAAGTATCACATCCTCTTCCTATGCTCTAAAGACTGGAGTTGCAGAGTAACTTATTCGATTGCTTTCTCAGTAATAAAAGGGTCCATGAAAGAAAGGAGAAGATCGTTAATTTTTTTTATATATAAAGCCCTTATTCAGGTTTACTTGAAAAATCAACTTTTGCGAGTAGTTTGCAATTTTCTTTTTTACAAATATAAGCAATTGCGAATAATATAATATATTTATTTAAGTATTATACCGAAGCATTTGAAAATGGAATTTTAGATTAAAATAATATTTATACTAGAATATTGCTCTCTGAATGACTTGCAATTCAATATGCCGAGGTATGAATTTGTGTCATTGATGCAAATATATTTTTACTTCAAAAGATTCAAAATCTAAGAAATACTGATGTGTTTAAATTTTCTATGATTTAATAGAGAATTTAAATAGTTACCCCTTTTTTTGGAATATTAAAGTTTTAATTAGAAATGTGTGTGCTTATATAACAAGTTTTGTCAGTAATAATTCTCTTATTTTTCATAAAATACATTTACTTTAGCATCAGTTAAAATATAACAGATAAAATATAACAGTTAAAATATAACAATGCAAATTTTTATGGACATAATGTGTAAATTTTGGTGATATAAAATATAGCAATTGTTTTAAACAATTATTGATTTTTAAAGCAAAGATTTGAAAAGAAACTTATAATTCCTCACAAAAGCTCAATTTTTTACTTTTAAAATACCATTGCCAAATTTATATTTGTAATTCCTCTAAATATTTTATTATTTGTCTTTTTTCATTCTGATTTCATTGATGTACACTGATTTTTTAAATACATAACTAATTTTTTAATAATACATTTTAAACGAATGTTATTGTGTTCTTTAGGTACATGGAGGATTTCATTTTATTTAAATTATTTTAGTAATTCTTGGAAATACATTTACTTAAAAGTAAATTATTTATTTTGTAAACATATTATTTTTACTGAATATTTATAAAAAAGTTAAGATTAAAATATTTTCATATAATATGAATGAATAATTTTAATTTGTCCTTATGTTGACAAGTAATATTTTCAATTACTGATACTATAAAATCATTGAAAGTCGATAGATGGCGCCATTATTAAAAATACAAATATTAGAATTTCCGCTGATTCATTCGCCACTTTGCTTAATCATATGTATATATAGAATGTTATCCGTATATATATCTTAATCATATGTATATATAGAATGTTAAACTACTTATGTGGAAATTATCATTCATCTAGTCTACCAAAAATACAATGATTTTAAATTAATCAAAATTTACCACTTGTGTTTACTTTTCAATGTGGAATGCAAAATATTAATGACCATTATTTTATTTATATAAAATTCAACGCTACAGTTTTAAGCGAAAAAATTGTGCATTTATTGCAATTATTTAAAAGAGCTTAATTTTATTTTAACAATTCAAAATAAGACCCTATATTATCAACATGAGTTACATGTAATGTAGGGAAATTTATAAGAGTCGCTAAGATAAATCCTATCTTGGCTGTCTAGATTGTTTCAATTTTTATAGCCAATCTGGGTCTGTTTTAATAGCCACTGTTGGTCCTATCTTGCTGAAACGATTGGTCCAATATAGGCAGCAAGTTTGAACTTATCTGGCTTGCCAAGATTCAAATAAAAAAAAAATACAAATTGTAGATCATCCAAGATTGATCTAATCTAAACTGCCAATAATGGATCTAGATAATGCAAGAATTATCTAATTTATGGCCAAGATATTTTGTTAATTGTGTGATACGCTATAACAGTATTCCATTTTTCTTCTGTTTTAATACCTAATGAGCATTTAAATAGAAGCATGGATTTTTTTATTTGTTAAACACAAATTTATATATTTATAATATAGTTCTCGATTTCTTTCATTAAGATCTCATTTCAAACTGTCTGAGATAACCTTTTGAAATGAGGTCTAATTTGTCAGGAGATCATTTTCAATTAAATTAAAATTAATAATGATCTCCTGTAAGCTATTGATATTTTTAGATGAGTCTTAATATGAATCGATTTTGTTTGAAACTAATACTATTCAGTAACGTGTTGTTTTTATTAATACAAATTATTTAGAATAAAAGTAAAATTTGCAATCTTTTTGTGAGATAAGGTTTCTTTAAGTTTATAATCAAAGGACAAAATTTCAAAATTAAGTTTATTTGAAATTAAAAAATCATTAAGAAATTGCTTACAAATAGAGAAATATGTAAAATTACTCAAATAATTATGTGCTTATTTTTTCAATTAATTAAATAATTAACGTATTTCTCCAAAGATTTATTACTTTAGTTGATCAGAAATATAACTGTGATAAAATGAAAATAACTGTTTCCAGCTATGCTTAGATTTTAAATTTTCATTTTCTGAAATGGATTTCTTTAATATTTTTGATTTATATTTCGTAATGAATTTTTTTTATTATTTTTATAAATTTTTCATTTAAATAAATTAGTTAGTTTTTAAAAGTGGTAAAAACGTCAATAATGATGAATATTAGAAAATTTTGTGAAAAATATATAATAATTCATAAAAAAGAATTTATTCTTGAAATTTTCAATAATGCGAATAAATATAAATACGAGTGACGTATAAAATAAAAAATCAGGATATCTCATAAATTCAGTCATGAATTTTGAATAACTTAATAAATTATTTATAAAAATGGAAATATATCCATATATAATATTTGTAAATACTAGAGACTATTCACATGGTTATGGTTGTAGATTTCAAAATATTACGATAGAAGCTTGAATACAAAAAATTAAGACCGTAAATTATATACGTTTCTCTAAAATGATGTACGTAAAATAAAAATTTGTTAAATAAATTAAAAATTACAAGACACTACCTATGAATGCGTGTGTAATATATGTATGACAAAAACTTTAATTGATGACTCGGATGTAAATAATATTTAATACAATTCTCTCTTATACTTAACAGAAAGATTTTCAACCAATTCTTAATAAAGTGATAACAAAATAAAATTTACATGCATGATTTGTCTCTTTAAAAACGGGTACAATATGCTTCTATGTGTTCAAAATTCTATTAAAAAAGATATTCTTTAAAAACTTTTGTAATTTGTATATTATATATAGTAATTTGCTTTATTATTTCACTTAAAGTGAATATTTCCACTATTTTTAATCCGATTAAAAATTAATTATAATCTGTCACAGAGTTTGTTAAATTCAAAATGCATACATGAATTATTTCATTTTAAATTCATACATTTATTTGATGTTATTATTTCACTTCAATTCCTTATCAATAAAAATATCTTTATTATAAAAATTTATTTAAATATTTTTACTGGCCAGCTTTCATGGTTAGTAACTTTAAAACTTTCAAAACGTATGTCTTGTTCCAGTCTTTGACGTCTTAGTCAGATTTAGAGCTATCAGGTTCACAAAATGGGTATTCACTACTTGTTTTTAAATAAAATTTTGAATTATATGGAGTTCCAGGATCTTTTCTGGCATGAAATCCCATGAAATTTGTGTTTGAATTACTTGGAAGACAATCTCCTTCTTCAAATTTATTCCAATTACTACACTGAACAGCTAAATAGTCACATTTTGTGGTGTTTATTGTAGCTGTGTAAAGCTTTACTGCTCGAATGTGGCTGCAGGCGGACATAAATTCTGCAACTGCAATAAAAGAAAAATGCATTAAAATGTTAGAAGTATAAAAGCATTCAGATAAGATATAAGGATACATGTAGTAATAACATACATATATAAATGAAAGATATAAAAATATTCTTATCAAAGATGTCCTTGATTTAAGAAAAAAAGATGCTTTAGTCGAATATTAAATGTTTAATGTAATCTGTAAAATATTAATTTTCCTCAGCTATATGAAAAATGTATAGAAATATTTGCTAAATTGTTGAATTAATTTTTAATAATATTTTAACAAAAGTTTGATTTTAAATTATGAAATAATTTATTACAATGAGGAGATGATAATGAGAATTTCCAAAATGAATTTGTTTAATAACATAAGCTAGTTTATTTTAAATGTTAAACTTACTAGAAACAGTGAAAACAAACGATAGAAACAAAATCATTTTTCAAACAAAAGTATGATAAACTGAAAAAACATATTCCTGGACATCATTTTGAATAGTTTCTTTTAAAAAAGTTCAACATAAAAAAAATTTTGTGGTAAGTCACTCGAACATCTAAACCCTTTAAGAAATCTATTCCCATTCTTTATAACAAATACAAAAATATTCAATTCATTTTTAATTGATTCATTTCATTTCACGCTTTGTGAAAACTGTACTGGTAGATTTTCCCGGCGTCCGCCATAAGCTGCCAAAGCATGTAATATGTGCAAAATAGTCAAATAAATGCCAAATCTAAGCAACTTTTGATTTCTATATGACGAACTGCATGATTCTTAATATACTTTCTTCCATTTAAATACGGTTAAAAAGTTGACAATTTTAGTTTTCTTAGCATTATAGATATTAAATATAAGGAAATGAAATGAATATACAATAGTCTCTGGTTTTTAACAACTCTCACGATTTTACAAAAGTGTGGCTAGCCCCAAATATGGTTTCATGAACACAATTTTGATTACCCTTTATAAAAACTTTAAAAATCTCTTTTATGCGAACTCATTTTATATGTCTTTCACCTGCATTTATTTTTGATAATTTATTTTTCAATTTTTTTTCTTATGGTAGAGAAACTTGAATCAATATTTTTATTGAAGAATCGAAAACACTTCAAATTTTGCCCAAATAACTTTATTGTTGATGTTGAAATCTAAGATTTTTTAAGCAACTTCTGGGGATTATTTCTCGCCTAATATAACCCTTAGAGCCCATGCAGCAGAGTATCATCAACTGATTCAAGAATAAATATCGTGTGATATTTTTACGAGAGCGATCATGGCTTTGAATCTCCTCTTAAATTGCCTCTTGCTTGGAAAGACGTAAAATACGTTATCAAAGTCATTTTGATATGCAAGACTTATTGAAACAATCGTAATTGAGAAAAACCAAAAACATTTACATTACATGACGTCTTTCGTAAAGATTAGTTACTTATACATAAATTTCTACAAAGAAATTCAAATGCTGTTCGAAATATTATTTCAGAACATTTTGAGTACAGGCTCTGTGGAAATTCGTATGTAAGGATTATCAGATGGTGTAATTATTAAGAGCTTAATGAATGAGAATAAAGAAATGATTTTCAGATATTGAACTAGGAAATGACGCTGTACTGCGACTATTTGTAAAACAAGCAGGTGAATAGCTGGTAACATTGTGGTACATTTTTTTAAAAAAACGACAGTGAAATATTTTTCGGTCTACAGATTATATTAATAAATATGTATGTGTGTAAAAATATAAAAAAATTTAATAAATGGAGCTTTGAAACAAAAAATAAAAGTAATTACTTTGACTGAATTTCATTAACAAAATGAAACTAAGAATTGTTTCTAAGTATGAATTTTGTTTTGAATGTACTTCTTATATGAAATAATTTTTTTCTGAAAGTAGTTTACTTGGAAAGAGAAAAATTTGGGGAAAAAACTTAGATTTAACACTTTTTTTCTTTCAGGAACTTACCATTTTAAAAGTATCTTTTACAAGTCCCTATGAGTTCGAAATATTGTGTGTCTATTGCATTTAAAAATGAAAGTGAGAAGAGTTATAATATGAAAAACTATAAGCAAAAAAAGAGCATTCGAAATATAGCTAGTCATAATTTAAAGTCTTATCTTAGGGTATCCCCGTGGCAAAAATCTTATAGGAAAGTAATGTTTTTATAATTACACATTGAAAGTATTTGCAGTTCATAATGAAAGAAGACTTGGTGATAATGATGGCTTCGTTTCGATAAAGTTTGCCCGAGAAAATCATAAATCGTACCATAATAACGGAATTCACAGAAATGAAAACCTTACAAAATAAAATTAAAAGTAAAACCTATAAAATTATCCAACTTATTGTCAAGGTCTTAAACGTGGGACACTCTAAGCCTGATTAAATCGATCACAGAGAGAATCGACAAAAAAGAATTTTGGTTTGAATTCGAAGCAAAAACTATGTTCATTAGACGGATGTCGATTTCAGCTTTTTTGTGTCATTGTTTATTAATTTGAAAAAAATAGAAAAATATATTCTTCATGACGATTGAACATTTGATATAGCATTATTAAGTTATTTTTCAATAATATAATTAATAAAAAGACAAATGTTTTCTTATTGAAAAAAGCATAATTATAATAATTGTATTTGGATTTCATTAAAAAGGTAAATCTCTTGACTCGTTTAGCAAATTTCAAACAAACATAGTCATCGTAATAAATAGGTGTTTAGTAGATATCTGTTGGTAGGAAAGCTATTTTTTCTTGAAGTTTATTCTTGAACTCATATTACTAATCTCAACTGCGTTTTCTCTAGATCAAGGCTGATAAATATTTTATTAAAATTTATTTAAAAATGTGAAAATGTATTATAAAAACACTGAAAAAGGGAAAATTTACTTGGTAAACTAAATAAAAAATATGGTAAAGCAATGATGAAACAGTTAATATAAACCGTAGATGTATTTTAAATTTAAATGGAATGAAAACAATATGCTTATAGACTATTTTTCAAAACTTGATAAAATGCAATATGTTCCCTTTAATTTTAGAAAAATAAGGAAGTAGAAAAAGAATAGCAAAAATATTAACTTTATTTTAAATATATATTTAGTGCCTTTTTTATCCATATTAATTCATTTATACAATATTCATCTCATCCATATTTTTTAATTCATTTATATAATTCATCATATTTTTTACTCAATATATTTGTTATGAATTACCAATAAATTATAAAAACGCAATTGTTACAGTTATAAATCCTTTTTGTCTCAATATTGATAAAGACATCACGGTATTAGTGAAAACAGTTCACCTGCTATAATTTATATATTGTAAAATATTTGAAAATATTTTTTTACAAATCTATACATAATATTTACTTACATATATATTCTTCATTTATTTTTCATAAATTCATTATATTCATAGTATATTTAATTTAAAAATAAAATATAATATAAGGCATTGACTAAAAGATAAATTATTTACGAAATGATCTTAATAAAAATAAATATATTCTAAATAGTTAATTTAATTTGGTAAATGAAATACTCTTTTGAAAAATCATAACTTGGGTAATAAGAACGAAAAAGCATTTCCTAAGCAAAGCATTGGTTAGACTATTTTGACACTTTGACCAGCTGGTTAAACTCAATGTCTCTTTTGTGGCAACTCTGTAAAAACGACACTCAGGTTAAGCAGGTAGACATCACGAAATGGAATTTTAAAATGAATAAGCATTTACATAAACAATATTGGAGTACAACTTTAAGCATGTTTTCAATGGCTCTGATTATTTTATTGAGTTGCCTGAATTTGATTTCTTGATTTTAAACCTGAAGAGTTTTTTTTTTCCACCTCATTAGCCTTTCTTATACTGTATATTTTGGTAAGTTATTTAAGATTGAAGAAAAGTTCGAAAAAATTGAATTCAAGATACTGTGGAAAATACCAGCTTTAAAAATATTTTAAGCACTTTCCCATGTCAGATGCTATTATATAAATAATTTGCTATTATATAAATTGCAATACTTGGTAATACTTAATAACTTTATTGATGCAACACGCAATGTGAAATTGGGCTTTAGAGTAACCAACATAAATCAGTGAAACTGTTATAATATTTCCTTTGTCTTTACAATCCCAATTTATTTAGATTGATTCCAACAAAAATCTTTTAAATTAGTTCTAATAGAAAAACTTTGTCTTGACTGTAAAACTGAACAAGTTATTAAATGGTTTTTTATACAATATTTTTAAGACCTCATATTTTTCAAGCGATTCCTTATATTCTTTCTTTTACCACAAATTTTTCGATTTTATCGAGTATTATCATTTAGTTTATTTTATGCCAATGTAAAAAGAAAGAAAAAAGTGAATCAACAAATAAATATCTTTAAGGTACTTTTAAAATTTTACAATGATACTAATTAGAAGCTAGTTATATTTGCATATATTCTTATGCAAACAGAGAACATTAATATTCTTTATTAAGATATTCCAAAATAAAAATTTTTTATCAATTTACTTTAAATATATGAGATATACTCACAGTTTTCCTCTGATTGGTCAGAATGGCAACCAGGCTGTTTCTGACCACCATTTGGATAAAAATTAATCTGACCTATCGGTTCTATCAGAGCTAATCCTATTGGAAGATGTTTAATTATTGAAAAATATATTTATATAAGATATATTTAATGTATAACACAAAATAAAAATTTATTATAATCAATATAAATTATATAACTTTATTATAATAAAAATTTATTATAAAAATTTATTATATAAAATTTATCTGCAAAGCGATGATTTAATCCAGAAATGGGGAAAAATAAGATTCTTTATTTAAAGAACATGAAAGTGTCTTCTTTTTTTTTCCAAAAATTGCCTAAAACAAAAAGACATTGTTATGATGATTTATAATCCTTGAGCTACCACAACTTGGAGCATTTTATGTGAATATTCTCAAATGCGTACTAAAGTTCACTTGTGAACCCTTTTTTATTCATTGTTAATGCTTTTAAAGAAGTTTGTGATGTATAATACCTCAAACAGCTTTAAAAAAAATAAGGAACATCATTTTGATTTTTGACAAAATTGGAAGAAGTTTAATTAATATTATCTTATATTTTTTGCATCAATGAATCAACGTTTGAGTTTTTTTTCATAATGAAAGGCATGAATTCATCATTTATCAATGGTAAATTCTAATGAGATAATTCTTTTTTCAAAATATGTACTGTGTATATAAGTATGTTGATTTATCTAATTAACACATAAAAAATGCCCAGAATTATTTTACAATTAAACTGCTCCCTAACCTCCTACTTAAACATAAACCCTTTCTTCTAATTATATATTAAATACCTGAAATTCTAAGGATCAAAAACTCTTAAAGAATTTTCTTCAATGAAATGAGTTGCATTTCCTGCAATAGGACAATGTTCTTTCAACAATAAATAAATGAGGTAGGTAAATGTGTTAAGACAGATAATTTTGAAATTACATACAATAGATATTTGTAGCTCAAACTAAGAAGAAAAAAGAAACAAAAAAGCCATAGAAATGATCAACGGATAAATACATTTTTTATCTGTTTTGTTGATCAGTTTTCTTCAGTATAAATTTCTTGGAAAAAATTTCAATAAATTTCTTATATGCAAGTTGATTTCTTTTTGGACTTATCAAAAATGAAAAAAAAAGCTAAAAGAGATAGTAATATTATAGATATCATTAAATTATTAACAATATTGCTAACGTGGCTGATTTGATAATGCTGTTAGTACATCAGTGATATCTGAATGTATGCGTGATATTCAAACAGTATTGTGAAGTAAACAACAATTAGGAATAAAGTTTAGAAATTGCTAATGTACTCTTATATAAAGTGCATTAATTAAGCAATATACTTCAAGATATCATTTCAACTTTTAGTTACTGTATTTAATTATAATTTTCCGATTTAAATCTTTCAATATATGTCGTCTAGAGAGGACTGAAAAGGATTCTGAAAGAAAACTGAAAAAGATTCTGTTCAATAAGGCTGATAAAAAGATTCTGTTCAATGAGGTGTCATTAAAAACGCATACATAACTTTATTGATCATATTCAAGTGATGATTTATTCATATAGGAAAAAATTACTCCATTTAATTATTAAAAAATTTTAGTAGGTTTTGCACCGTATGCATTCTTTATATGATGTAAATGTATAAATAGCTACCATTTCCTATTCATATTGCAAATATTATTAATACAGCTCTAACTATGCATCTCGAAACTACAAACATTGAATTCCTTATATCTGGGAACATAAGCGAAACAATCTCTAATAAAATAAAAAGGACTACGTTTATCAAAATTTTAAAAAATTAGCGATATTAAAATTTCTATTGATATATTTGTATGTCTGTTGTTTCCCTGCATAATAACCTGATTATTAAGTTTAATTAAAGAATGATTGAGAAAAAAAGTCACATAGTTGAATTACCCATTGTTCTATTTTGCTGTCTATAACAAAGCAAAGGATAAAGTAGTTCTTTGAACCCAGTTCTTATTAGAAAACTTATATCAAATATCGAGGGCTAGGGCTGGATTATAACCTCCATATACCAGCCATCTACTCTAATCAATGATGTCTTCAGAAAATATCTGTCAATCTTACTAAGTTCTATTGCTTAGCATTTATGCTCTATTACACAATTCATCATAATGTCATGAGTGATTAATTTTTTCCTTTTATTCCAACAGTGTAAATAAAAATGTTTCAGATATTTTTTTTTCTAGTTCAGATAAAAAAAAAAAAAGATCAATAGCAACCAATACAAATTCTACATATTTAGAATTCTAGATTAATCTACATAAAGGAAAATCAAAAAATATTTCCTAAATATGTAGAATGATATTAACTTAATAATTTCTACATTGCTTATGATACTGCATAAATAATTTAATTCCATAAAGTCTTAAGTAGAATTGAAGTTTTTTTTAATCTGATTAAAGCTACCCTATGGATATTACATTTTAACAAAATTAATAAATCCTATAAAATTTCTCAAATGATAGTATATTATACAAATCATTAGTTTTTAAGAAATTCTAAAGAAAACAATTCGGGGATTAATTTAATTTTATGAAATATGTATGGGAATTAGGCCTAAATTAATTATAATATTATAAAAATTTTGTTCTAATTTACCTTCTGTTGCGTTCAGACCTCCATTGGCATGTAAAACGTCTACAAAAATGGCGTCCGATGTGTCTAATCTAACAGACGGAGGTGCTCCATGCATATTGGGCCCACTGGGATCCACTCCTATTTAGAGGGAAAGATACGACAGCTAGAAACACATTACTCATAGTAATTGCACAGTAATTTGCGTATACTCAGAAATAACATTACGTATACAAAATGCATTACTCTCTTAAACTTAAGTCCAATACTTTAAAACTGAAATTCCGTGAATACAGTAAAAGCAGAAATTATTCAAATTAATTGTCTTAGAAACCATAATCTTTATTAATTAATTATTAAAGCATCTTTTAAATTACCTTAAGCGCAACTCTTAAGTATAGTATGAAAATCACAATTTAAGACCTCAAATTATGAGGCTTATTTTAATCGAAAGATACAAAATATTATTAATAAATTATTAAAAATATATTACTAAGGATATACTCATTAAACTAATTTAAATTGTGAGTATGAATAAACCAATTATTTTGAAAATTATTAATATATTTTGTATTTATTGTTTTAGTTTTATTTAAATTATTTTTCTCTTTAATATTTACGAAATGCGCATTTTATGAAATGCAAATTATTATGATATATGTTTTTAAAACTCCTGTTTGCTACCAGAAAAGGTATGCCAGATCTATCTCATTTTGGATTAATGTAATATTCCTTTCTTTAAAGTTTATATAAATAGTAACCACAAAATAACTATTTATTCATAATAGAATTGTTTTAATTAGAAATAAGTTTTAAATTATTGGTGAATTATACCACTGACTACTATGTGAAAGCTGAGAAAAGTTTCGAAGGAATTATAAATTTTCCAGTAAAATTGTTGATTTATAAAGGAAGACTTAAGATATACATGCTTTAATAGTGACATCAGTTTTTTCAAAAATATTTTAACATCAAATAATCATCTTTGATGTATCTACTAGGTTTATAAATTGATTCCACATTTTGTTAGCGCTATATAATATAGCCCTTTTAGAGAGTCTTTGATTTTGTGAAACACTCTGATGAAATCTTAAAAAATTGACATACTTACAAAGCAACAATTACAAGTGTGATTCTAATTTTTTAATTCAATTAATGTAAATTTTTAAATATTTTTTCCAATATTTTTTTTTATTTATATCTTCATCATATGATCATATATCTTCATCATGATATGGTTGTATATCAGTATATACAACCACATCATCAGGTAATAACGTTTTAATATTTAAAATCTAAAAGTCGTTGAATTAATATTTTATTAGTATCAAACTGATTTTTTTTACGTTTTTATTATATATGGGAAAAAGTTAATTTGCCTCTATAAATTTTAATCGATGTATTATAATTATATAAAATAATTTATATAAGATATATTTAAAATCGAAATTATGAATAATTTAAAAAAAATATTTTCATTAGAAAAAGTTTAGGGTCCTGTTTCCTTATGAGTTTTCATATGTGAACAATTTAACTTGTATATACGTTTTTATTTATGAACTATACAGATATTTTTATGTATTGAAAAGCATGCTCTAATCATAGTTACATTATATTACTTTTCTTGAATATTAATGAATTCCAATTTTTTTACCAGAAATTCTTCCTAATTTTTTTATTCTTTCACCAACCCATCCAGCCAAATGGGCTCCTAAACTGTGTCCGATAATATGAACATCACTTGACTGTAAATTTGTTTCATTCTGAAATTATATAAAATGCATTGATATAAAATATGACTTAAGAAAACAAGATGCAACTTACTGAAAAATCATGAAGAAATATTCAACTTTCTGAATATATTTAGAAATTAATAATATAGTGACAGAAATATATTGAAATTTTAATGAGTTATATAAGTATGTAGAATTAATACACTGTCTACCAATAAGTATTTGGACACCTATGCAAATGACGATATCAGCGGTCCTGAGGTACGTCAGTGCCTCCACCTGTGTACATCGTGTAGGAAACAGCAACGGCATTAGTCGCAAGCAAGATGCTGCTCAGCTCAAAACTCTCTGATTTCGAGAAATGTATAATTATCGGGTATCAGATATGTGGCTGATCCTTAAAAGACATATCTAGCGAACTGAAGTACCCAAAATCGATAGTGGCGTATGTCATGAAGAAGTGGAAGGTGAGTGGTGATTGTCAGAATGTGCCCCGAGTCGGCAGACCAACGAAGCTGGGAGATAGAGACCAACAAGTGCTATCCAGAGAAATTCGAAAGAACCGTACCCAACCGATGGCCCTAGTCCTCGAAAAGTTTCAACAAACATCCGGGAATATTTTTTTAATGAATACCATCCTTAAGAAAGCACATATTCTTGATTTTCATGGTGGTGCTGCTGCCCATAACTCGTTGATCACAAAGTCGAACAGCATTACTTGGTTAATGTGGTGCAAAACACATTGAAACTGGACTGTACATCACTAGAAACGGGGGTTCTTTGGTGAGAAGAATCAAGGTTCACCCTTTACCGTTTGGATGGCAGGGTCTGTCGTCTGCCTGGAGAACGTCTCCTGCCAGAATGCATTGAACCAACAGTCAAGTTCGGCGGAGGCAAAGTTATGGTCTGGGAGTGTTTCTCCTGGTATGAACTGGTACTCTTGGTCCCCATTCGTTGTAAGCTCAATGCTACACCATTTTGGATGACAATTTGCTTCCTACGTTGTGGCAGTTTTACAAGTTGTACTCCTATTACTTGCAGAATGACAATGCCAGTTGTCATGTTTCGAGGTTAACCAAAGCTTGGTAAGGTGCCAATTGAGTTCAATGAATGGAGTGGCTACTAGCTGTTACTAGTAGCCGCCACATAATCTTTGTATTACAGCTAGAGGTATTACTAGCTGTAATACAAAGATTTGTAGAAAGTATGCTCCGGAGGGTTCACGCTGTAGTTGCCTCCTCGTGGTGGCTCTATCAACTATTAATTTTGAATGAAGTTAATTTTTCACTTCTATCACTGGTATTCAAATACTTATTGGTAGACAATGTATACTGAAACCAAATCAACCAATTCTTCTGAATTTATTTAGAAATCATTTAGAATATGATATAAATAAACTGAAATAGAGACATATTTCATAATCTTGAATCCAAGAAACAATACCGTCGTCAAAATTAGCAATGCAAATGCCAATCACGTCAAAATGCCAATTACGTCTCAGAATTATTCAACTTCAAGTCTGAAACATTATATCGGATACAACAATTTGCTTTGTTATTTTTTACGAAAATAAATGCAGTTTAAGGAACTAAAAAATATAAACCAGAAAAGTATTTTAAAAATTAAAAAACAATTCAATAAGAACAAAAAATATAAATATATAGTGCATTTACATATTCATAGATTTTAGTGCATTATGCATAATTTATTTTATATAATTAATAATACTCAAATTCCATTAATACTTTCATTGTTTTAAGTAAATACAATGTTTAAAACCAAATGCAGGAGAAGAATTGCAATGAAAGAACGAATTCAAGGATTCAAAAGGCATAAATGAGTCCTGGCATCATTTTGCATCAAGGAGCATTATCTAATCAAAACCTGATTAAAACCAAATCAAAAGCAATATACCATTGCTAGATGATTGTAAATATAACCATTTCATGTTAATTCGGGTGTATAAGAGATTGTTTACTGATGGTCCAATTTCTCCGAAACTTCAAAGGTAAGACAACAGTTACTTCTTCTGTAGGTGCTATGAACAACTTATAATTAGTGTATTGAGCAAAGCCCTAATAACACTTAGATACAATTGACAATGTAAGTTGTCACTCATAAACAGCATAGTTGAATTTCAAGTGGACATCACATTCATTCCAGCTTATATTTTAGCTTATTTACACCACAGGAATAACGGTATCAACAACAATATACAGAAAAATATAGAAAACAGATTGTGCATGTCCTTCTCAAGCTTATATCTCGTCAGAGATGGGATTGTCTAAAAAACTTTGATACCTCGGACTAGCACAAGGGAAGACGCACACGGCTAGCACACGAGGGAAACGAAGAAACCTTTCACTTTTCGTAAGAGTCTAATAAGAAAGGTAAAGTCACATGACAATTAAGCAAATGAATATTCAATACACACGTATACTTACAAATTCTGAAGAGACATGCTCTTACCATTAAGAATTTTATCTGTTTTGCAATCATAGCGGCAACAAGTCTACCATTTCCTATAGCATCAAAGACAGTTGGACCAGCACTACATGTCCAGTTAACAACTATTACATTGTAATTCCCTTCACTTAGTAACGCATCTTTCATATCCTAAGATTAGAAATAATTAGGAATGAATATGTTTTATTTTGGTTAATTTAATTTGTTTATTTTCGTAACTTTATACTTTTTTGTGAAAATATTACATCAAAAAAGTATTTTTACCATTTAAGTTATCATATATTACTACCAATA
>JAPDSC010013227.1:31641-56041 GCA_026290005.1 Latrodectus geometricus | reverse complement strand
TATATATATATATATATATATATATATATATATATACTAAACTTTTTTTATATATTGCAATTAGAAATGTTTTGTACATTTTTAGTTACAAAGTTAAGTGTTGAAAGTTATTACATTATGAAAGTATGATTACAGCTTCTAATTTCAAAGCATTTTCATTGTGCGTTTATATGTTTTAGTAATGAATTCTAAAAAGTTTAAATACGAGTTTGTATACAGAAAACAATTTTCATTTAAAATATGTTTTAATTTATATAAATATTGCTTTCCAACCCTGTTTACCTTGGCAGCAAGCTTAAATTAATTTGAATGATTTCTATATATTTTTAGAAAATCTCTCAAACAAGTACTTGCGATTTTATATGTAACAAATGTTTTATTGATCATATAATTTTATATATAATATTTAAAATTAAAATTAAATTATTCATAAGCATTAGAATTAATTTATTTTCTTTTATAAATTATGTAAAAAAATCAGTTTTCTTAAGTTCAAGTAAAAAAAAAATAAATTAGTAAAAATATATCGTAATTGTTTTTATTTTGTAATTTAAATGTTGAGATCGATATTGATTATTGTAATTTAAATGTTGAGATCGTTTTATTTTGTAATTTAAATGTTTAAATGTAAATCTAAATGATGAGCAATTATTTACTGTAGATAATACGTAATAACTTCTATAATGCGATCGATATTAACATGCAATTGTTCATCTATTGCTTTGTCAGTAATTACAATTTAAATCATAAGTATCATTAATATAAGTTAAATGGCACAATATTTCACAATTGTTAGTTCATAATGAACTTCATACCTTGATCGTAATCAGGATGGAAGTGTTCATCTACTTCTTCATCAGTAATAGCAGAACAATGAACGATGAAAATAATGAACCATAAAACGCTGGAAGATATCTTGATTGACATCATGTGACCTGGATACAGCATGAAGAAAAAGAAACAATATGTAAGCAAACTAGATGTACTGTATTAAAAAATATGCTTAAATTTATAAAATATATTGATTTTAAAATATTAATAAGTGAGTTTGAAGATATTTACTGATATCCAAAAATGAATATAAAAACTTCAGACTCTTTATCATAATTTACAATATTTGATATAAAAATTTCCCAAAATATGTTGCGTTCATGGAACTGTAACTTAAAATTCGCTTCATCGTTCATTTCTATCAAAATTTTAGCTTCTATTTTCATATTTATAAAAATTCATGTATCATTAAAATTTAAATTGATATGTAATAAAGTGTAGGACAAATGCATATAGAATTTCATGATTGTAAAAAATTTATAACTGAAGAAAAGAAACTGACACAAATAATTTACATAACTAATAAATAATAAGGAATTTCATTAGTAAATTATTTAGTCATAGCAGTTATAAATTACAAGTAAAAAAAAACTACTATCAAGTAAAGCTTTGGAATCACTCCTTTTACTTAAAAAAGTATTACACATAAATATGTACTTACTAATTTATAAGTTTATAATTTAGATAAAGGTAAAAATGTAACAAACAAACTCAATAAGTAACTAGACTTATCTGTAAAATGCAGGCACTATGTTAAAGGTATATCAGCATTTCCAAATGTCTGATTAACAACAACATGATATGATTAAGAATTGTCTACAGGTGCAACAACACACCTGTCCATTACTAGTTTTGGAATAATCCCGATTTAAGTTTCAAGATAAAATATTACAGCTATAAAAGAAATTAATAAAAATGTCATGCACATTAAAATCATGTCTTATATAAATAATAATTAGCAAAACTTATATTTTATTAAATTTTTTTATATGGAATCACAGATTATTAAAAAATTTATTTAAAATGTGATCTTTATATTAAATGTAACTCAAGATGTTTGAGTGTTTAGTTGTTTTCCGAAGAGCACAAAGATTTTGAAAACAAATAATGGAAATGACAGATAGAAATTAAATTAATATGTTCTCTTCCCAAATATACTATAAAATTTGCTGAATAATCTGGAGTTGTATGGTAACTTATTCGATTACTTTCTCCGTAATAAAAGGGCTCATGAAAAGAAGGAGAAAATCGTTATTTTTTTTATATTTATATAAATCCTTATTCAGATTTACTCGAAAATAATTACATTTTGCGAGTAGTTTACAAATCTCTTTTTCAAAATTATCAGCAATAAATAAATTAGGAATAATTTAATTTATGTTAGTGCCATACAGAAACATTTGTTGAAGTTCTTCATTCACAATTATCTATTCTTTACATAAGTATTTGGTTGGTACCCATGAAATAATGGATTTTCTTTACATGCGAATACTTATCTCTTTGACTTAATTACTCGTTTATTTCTGGCAGAAATTCTTTTATAATCATATTTAAAATTTATAAGTCACGTTTCAACAAAATGTTTTTCAGAAGTGTTCCAATTTCTCATTTATTTTTAATTTTATCAAAATTTCAATGAAACCAAATTTTGGGGAAATTTTTGTATGAATATAAACTTTCAAAATAGCTTCAAAAGGTACACAATAACCAAGCATCTGAAAGGAATATTGTTAAATATTAAAAAGTGCCGAGTTAGTATGAAATATTTCGATCTGATAAAATTTCACTATAAAGTCAACTACATGAAAGATCCAAAATATCTGTACAAAAAGATACCCTGAAAACATTGGTGGATGTTAATCCGACTGTATTTACAAGAGAACTTGCTGCCAGACTGAACGTTGATCCTGCTACAATACTGCAACGATTTTCTGCGATTGGCGAGGTGAAACAATGTATAAATAGCTTGATAGACTGCGTGTACTGAAATTCACTACTCATTCCTTTTAACCAGGAAGGTTATTACAGTCAAAAAGTGCAACCAATGTATAGTTCAAATACATGAAAAACTGAAAACTATATCCCCATTATTAATAATAATGACCCAGCACTTTTCCACGACAATACTCATATAAAGCAACAGTATCATGAAATTTAAATATGAAAAATTTCAGCACCTAGTTTTTTCTATGGTTCTTTCATTAACTGACATTCATTTTTCAAAGCATATAGAATAGTTTTTACTGGACAAGAAATATGAAAACTAAAAAATTCCGTATCACAGTTTATTTATTCTATTCTAAAAGATACATCTTTCTCTCTCTCTCTCTCTCTCTCTCTCTTTTAATATAGGCAGCAGCACTAAAATCTCTTCGGAAAAAGCGTATTAAAGTAAATGGGGATTATATATTAAAACTCTTTAATATTAACTATATAATATAAATTAAAACTCTTTAATATATATATTAAAACTCTTTAATATTAATTTATAAATAAATATTAAAACTCTTTTTCTTGTCTCAATCACTATTTCTATAACATCCCTCGATTAAATTTCCTAATATATAATAGGTGCTGTGTAAGTTTGTAATTTAATCTTCAATGGTTCGTTCAAGATTGAGAAAATTTTTAAAAATA
The DNA here is from genome assembly GCA_026290005.1 of Latrodectus geometricus. Taxonomy (NCBI): domain Eukaryota; kingdom Metazoa; phylum Arthropoda; class Arachnida; order Araneae; family Theridiidae; genus Latrodectus; species Latrodectus geometricus. Next base: position 52,573 of record JAPDSC010013227.1, on the reverse strand, counting down.
ACCTAATACTTTCAGTAAAATCGCAACGACGCTGCATTCTGCAACTTTCCTTCAATAGGTAGAACTGATAATTTAGCAGTCGCAAATACGTCTTGATGAAGTGTAACAGTGATTCCCATATGCGTGTGTTAATATATATATTGTAAAAAATTGATAACAGAAATGTAATTATAGCAGCATCAAAAAGACATGTTAAAAAGACATCTCCTTAATTTCAACCAAGACGCTTGAACATTTTTGTAAAACTTTTTTGTATTAAATATTGAATTTGTACCATTGATGCAAATATCTTCTGACTTCTGAACTAGATTCAGAATCAAAGAAAAAAGGAAATGTCTAAATTATCTATGATTTAGTAAAGAATTTAAATAGTTTTTTTTTTATTTGCGGAATATCAAAGTTACAATTAGAAATACTTAAATAACACGTTTTCTACGTAAAAATTTAATAATTTTCCATAAAACATTACTTTCTTTTAACTCTCATTATTATACCAACAGTTAAAACATTATTATTTTAGTAATGTAAATTTCTATAGACATATTGTGTAAGTTCTAGTGATATAAAAGATAGCAATAGTTTTTATAAAGGTATTGATTTCTAAGACAACGATTTTGAAAAAATTTATAATTCCCTTCCTAAGCTCAATTTTTTACTTTCAAAATATCCTTTTTTATTCTTAAAAATTTTAAATTTTTAAACATCAAAATAAAAATTTTAAGAATAAAATAATATTAACTAAAAATAAATAAATTCTAATGAAATCAATCTTAACATAACCTAAAATATTTCCAACTCCTCTACCATTTTTATATACCAAAATAAGTAAGAATAAGATCTAAATTTAATATAAATGATAAACATGAATTACTTAGAATAACCACCTGTATACCTTTCCACTTGAAGATAGAGATATTTATTCTTTCAAATCTTCAATAGCATCATGACAAAAGCGTTCTTTTACCCATCAGACAAAAGCTTTATGTTTACTTTTGTTAATACAAAGCCAATAATAAAGTTCGAATCAATCTATGCAGAGAAGGAGATATTTTTCTATTCCAGAACAGGCAATCTGATGATAACAAGGATGATTATGGCAACATAAACTATGGTGATAAAAAAAATCAGCAAAGTATTAGAGGAAAATGAGGAGATAATCTGACAGTTAACATTTTCCAATCACATTTTATTAGAGCATGAATATAGAAATTATATGAATATAGAATAGGAAATCGGACAAAATGCTAAATCTCTGAAGAGCTTGCAAAGATTTAATTTAAAAAATCCTCACAGAATCTCTATACGGAGAATAATTTATCTGACCACCTCAAAAATTCTTAAACAAATGGCTACTTGATTGCATTTTCCAAAATACCTCCCATATCTTGTTCTATAAGGGAGGTGAAAACCAAAATATTGTTGATATTGTTTATTTAGCTGTCGATTGGATGTTACGAAATTTGTTCCATTGGTTGCCATTGCTTATTTTATTTCTATAGATAGGACAGAAAATAGAATAAAGCTACGTGGCTTCATTTAAAGATTCAATTCTGCATCTCTACTGGCTTTACTGCAATTGTGATACGTGTGAATGACATAAAGAGGCATTACATAATGATATAATGCCTCTTTATGTCATTCCCTGTTTAATGATACATTATACAATTACCACAAAATAATTCTCTTTGTAATATTTTGCTGAATGACTCGTAACTTTGGCCATATAGCAATTCGATTATTTTGTAATATTGATAGTATCTTGTATTGATCAATAAGATGTTTGATTATTTTGTAATGCTTAACAATGATTCTATTAAGTACCACTATTTACTTATTTTGATGAAAAGGTTCAGCAATGACTAAATTTAATTTTGTAACAACATGAAAAAATACTTCACTAGTTTTATGGGTTTATATTTCAAGATTAGTAGAGTTAGGGCTTCCATTGAGATATCTATGGGTTCTGATATTAGTTTTTTATTTGTTTTATTAGTGATTGCTAAGGTGTTATTTTAATAATACCACTCTCTTTCTAATTATATCTGGTTCTTTTGTTTTTACTCCACTTGGTTTTTAAATTTTTTTTTGTCGAATTTTAATCTGAAGCCAATTTTATCAGTAAAATTTCTCCATTTGACATTTTTGGAGCTACTTTTGATTTCAATTTTTAGAGAATCTCTTAAATATGAAACAATTTTAATTTATTTTGTCATTATCACCAGAGAATTTTTATTCTCGTTTTGTATTACATCGCCATATAAAGTTAATTTAAAACAAGTTTAGTTATTTCAAATTCATTTAATCCATTTTAAAAAATATGTTCTTCATATTAATGTTTTAAAATCAGATCTAGAATGAATAATTTGGGATATCTTGAATTGAAGATGCTGAATTCAATGGCAAGTGGAAATTGATGCTTGTTAACTGAAAACGCTTAAGCCAAGAGCCATTCTACAGGTCTTAAAGTGTCTTATATAACACGCTTTTATTTTACCATCGCCATCTTAGTGACACTGTTACAGAATAAGAAATTCTTCATGGATATTTAGAATAAAGCAATGAAAAAAATTAAAATAAATATATTAAAAGAAGTTTTTCCATCATAATTGTTAAAATGAAATAGTAAATACAGATTTACTATTAATTATCAGAATAGTCTTGTGGTTTTGCGCAAAGGACTTAAACAGAGTACTGAGATAATGCCAAAGATGGTGAAAGCCATATTCAGTTTCTATTTTGAAGAAATTTTCAAATTAAATAAACACGGCTGGAAATTTGCAGAACATTTGTTCTTATCTCATAAAATACTTTAAATATTTCTTGGAGCAAAGAAGTTACACATTTAATGATGGCAAATTTCTTCATTTAATATTTATTATTGGGGACAAATTTCCGCATTAATTATTTATTGATATGCAATGATTTCCCTTGCGAGATATAATTAATGAAACTTCTCCGAGACTGTTCATGAAATTGTTACTTGTTTCAGAATTTTTGGGAAGTACATACTTATTTGGTTAAAATAGCCTTCAACTATATAGAATTTAAAAAAAAAAAGTAAATTTATTGAATGAGAAATAATGGAACATCAAAACACTAATGCAGAAAAGTTGATGTGATACTATGATGTGATATTTTTACAAATGAAATTCCACCAAGTATTACTGATTTATTAGAAGTTTCTAGATTGGATAAAATTTTGTTCAATATAGGAATCACTAATATTAAATCGATGAAAGCATATAATTGCAGATTAGAGCATCAAGGTATTATGTTGAACATGATGTAAATGAGAACTAGATTCAGAAAATTAGAAATCAAAAATATCATGAGTTATTGAAGGAAAATATTTAATATTGATAGAAAAATCTTCATTTAAATAGGAAGTATTTTGTTATATTATATTGATCTTCAGTATCTTTTTGAATCTATAGTTTTTTGATTCTTTCCTCCCCATATACATTGATTATACGGAAAAGAAATAATTGTAATTGATTGAACTATTTGTTTTTTTCTTTCCATGATAATTTCACTTAAATCCCATAAATAAGGTTGTTTAAACACATTTTAAAGAAATCTTTATAATTTTTTTAAATAAATTATTAAACTTAAAAGTTGTAGATGATAAATATTTATCATCGATATAAAAATCTAAAAATATTAGATTTTTAAGACATGAAAAGTGAGATATTTAGAAAATATGAAATTTCTATTTCCAAAGCAACCTCATGCATATATCTCTACTTATATTCATTGTTTATAAAAATCATATTTTAAGCATTTTTAACTGAACATCGAAAAAAATGGAGCACAGCTTAAATTAGTAAAAATGTTTAATTTAGTTTGAAGTTGTATCACACACACATTGTTCTTATGAAGGTTATACTCCTATAGACTAACGAATAAATAATGACTGAATGCATAATATTTATTCATAAAGATACAATAAAATAATTTACATTTCGAACTGACATTAATGTTTTAGTTTGTTTAATCATAAGTACTATTGGTATTTGAAAAATCTCCTTCGATTGTCATTTTATTCGAAATGTGGTTGTGATTTATGCAATGTATCCATGCTGTTGGCAATAAGGTGGCTGTCCACTCGTCGTCAGATAAAATTTGGCTCCTCGGCGAACTCGTCCAATATTTTTAGTATGAAAACCCATTTCTCTTATGACGGAATTCATGGGAAGACAAGCACCTTCCATGAATCTTTTATAGCTTGAACACTGTACCGCCAAAAAACGGCATTCTGAGTTATCGATTGTATAAGTGTAGAGATTCACAGATCGATTATGATCGCAAGAGTTGACAACATCGTCTTCTGTCGCTAAATGTTAATAAAATACACATAAGTAACTTGTAATTCAAAAAAGAACATGATATTTAGCTATTGAGAATTTATTTTTTAAACAGAAAAATGAAAAATTTTCCAAATAATTTGAAATTTATTTTCTGCTGAATGGTTCTTTAACAATAAAATTTCTTTCAAATAAATCTTTTATTGAACAGATTGAATTTGTTGGTATTAGAAAATTTCATTGTAATGCAATTTCGAGTTTTTTAAGCTCTGATAAAAAAAAAAGGACACAATTTCTTAAGAATTATATACCGAAACTACCATGAGAATTTGCATTTTCTAATATCAGTCATTGTTGTATACAATATTATTTAAATACATGGACTAACATATTATTTAATTTTATCATTGTATACATAATTTATAATATATATATATCACTTTTTAATTTATAACTTTAATTTTAAGAAACTACTTTGCATAAAACTGAGATAAAAAATTTCCAACTCATAAGTGTCTCGTTGAAGTTATCTAGAGATGCCACGGAATCAAAAGCACCATGTGTTTCAATAAAATAAAGGAACAGAAATTTCCATAAATAAAAGCCCTAATTATTGCCACAACCGCTATAATTATATAAATCAATATATACTTACATTTTCCATTCCAATATTTAATACTGTAATTATGTTACCACATAACAATGATAATATTATTATATCATAGATATTTTTATTTTAGAAAATAATAATAAAAGCAAAAATATTTCAGCTAAGAAATCGTTTAAAAAAATTATGTATACAATGTCTTTCAAATTTAATTTTCAAAAATGATAAACAGGTATGATGTATGTGAAAAAAATACTTTAGTTAGAAATATTAAGATAGGAGACATTGACTAATACTAAGAAAGCAAAAAATATGTTAATTATGGATTTATTTCTGCTGAATTTACGTTTTTTGTAGTCAGTATGAATTAATAGTCATTGTTTATAGAATTTTGAATAACCTAAGTGAGACCACTTTTATTTTATCCTTATTCAGACAGTATATGCTTAAAGAGATAGACAGTACTTTACTAGGATTGTACGAAACAGTTATAATAATTTATTACTTATTGTCCATAAATTTCGTGAAATTATTCAGTTAGAATTCTTGATCAAAATTTAAAATCTTTGCAGTTGAAAATATCTTAGTTAAAATATTGGAGATTATTATAAAAAAGTTTGATAATTTTATTCGAATTGAATCGTTAAGTTATAAACTGTTTGATACATTACAAAACTAATTAAGTATTATGTGCACAAAATTAGTTCCATTCATATCCGTAAATTATAGAAATATTTAAAACAACTTTTTTGAAATATTAGGAACGTTTCTTTAACTCATTTAAAACTCTGTATATTTGTTACAGTTAATTTCAATACATGAATTCAGTTTCAGTATATGTCAACTTATGTGGAATAAATTATCTAGAAAGTTTCAACTGCACATGTCTATGAATCTTATTTTTCTTCAAATACAATATATTTTAAGAAAATCAGTTTTAATAACTTACTTTTACTTTTGATTCTACTTAAATTACGAAATCTTTATGAGTATAATATTCATTAAAATTCAACTTGTGTTTCCCTTTTACCACAAAATGCCTTGCATGACACAGACAATTTCAAATAATAGATCGCAACAAATGTATCTTACTGTTCTTTATTAAATCTTCAGATTCACAACCTGGTTGGCTAGTTCCTCCATTTGGGTAAAAATTTATGTGGCCGATTGGTTCTATAGCTCCCAGGCCTACAAAAAATACAAATCATTACGTCTTATATGAAAATACTATCTCCCATTACATATATATTGTAAATAAGGGAATACATTATTGCAATATATTTAAGCTGTACAGTTAATTGAACTTATATTTATTTAATACTAGTCAGGAATTAAATTTTACTTCAAAATAATACAAAAATTTGGGCATGAAAACTTCATATGAAATCAAAGAAAAAATTCAGGAAATTGCATTCCTCATGTAGTTATTGGCAAATTTAATTCCCTAGAATTGTTTTTCGTAAATTTCATAGTGAAAGTTTTAATATGAATTTGAAGGAAAATATAAAACACTTCTTACGGTTTCTGATATTTTAAATATTTCAGTACATTTAAAATGATTTAATTTAGGCTTTTTTTACATTAAGAGGCTAATACCCTCACTTAGGATTAAAGAAATAAAACAGAAAATTTGGAGAAAATAAAACTTATTTTTATAGAAAAACTATTATTGCTTAAATTTTATTAATACCTTAAGATTGTGGATGATGATATTTAAAATAACCTTTAAAAATATACATTTTTAAAATTCTGTATATTTCATTATTTGATGATTGAAAATAAACTATCACATTAGATTCTTAGAAATTCATAAAACTTGTAAGTTATTTTAAAATAATGAAAGGTATATCATTTAATATTTTACATTACTTTGATATTTATTAAATTTTGAAATAAAAAGAACAAATAATTTAGTCCATTCGGTTCTTTAATTACAATTTATTAAAATTCTTTTAACATTAAACATTTGCTCAGTTCAGTTTATATTATATGATGTTCAAGTATTTTATTCAATTTAACTTAGTTATTTGCTACGAAATAGAGCAATTGGAAACATATGCTGCTGATCAAAAAAAATATCATTGGATAAGTTGATAAGAAAACGGAGAGTACATTTTAATTAATTTTTTTAAATTACTGATTAAGTGCAAATGGGTCATAAAACTTATGAGAAAATAATTTAAAAATAGCTTTTTTTCTCTAAGCAGTAAAACTAATGATTACCAAAATTTTAGAAAAATTTGTCAATTTATATTACAGCAATTAAATGAATAAAAAAAATGAACTAGAGTTCATTATGAAAAGCCGTCAATGTATGTGTCTTAAGTCTGTCTACAATAAAATCTTCCCATCTTCAAAATTTTTGACACAGTCAAGAAATTTAGAAGTTCCTTTCAAAAAAATTTGTCAGTTTGAGGAAAATATTGTCTTCTAATATCACATACGTAGATTATGCTCTCTGTAAAATATGTCAAGAAATATTACTCTTAAAGTCATTCAGAAAATTATTAAAAATATGTAATGAGCTGGATATATAATTGAAATAATAGCACAAATACATGTTCTTTTTTGCATTTATTGACCAATACTATATTTTAATATCTAATTAAATTTAAATGAATTGCTAACATTTATTTCGCAAGTATGGTAATAAATATAAATCAGTCCGAAATATTTATACTTTATGCAACAACTAAACTATCTCTTCGAATGAAAGCTATCATGGTCAATGATATTGTGTTATAATTCAACTAAATATTTAAAGATGTTTTTTGAAGGGAGGAAAGGTTTTAATAGAACATATTTGAATAATACTCTACCTTCAACCACGTTTCGTCCACCATTTGTATGTAGGACATCAATGAATCTGCATCTGAGTAATCTAGTCGTACAGAAGCAGGTGCTTTGTGAAAATAGACACCAGCAGGATCTAGAGCTGTACAAAATGCAAAATCGTTATATTTCAATGAAAATTTAAAAACATTTTAATGCCCAGAAGGAAAAAAATACTGTCGTTAACGACTGTGCTAAAAATACTATGTGTTACTTAAGAAATCTGCTGCATTAATGATGACTTGTACTGTGAAATCCTTCTACATCTCCACTAGCATTTCAAACATCTGCTATTTAAAGTGTACCAAAAAGAGAAAATAAATTGAATTAAGGTTTGGGGAAATTTACTATATTTGCCTATTGTTATTTTTCATCATAAAAGCCAAGGCCTACAGTACCATAGTTGCTTTCTTGATCGAGAACGCTGAGATGCAAATCATATATCCCTGTTAGGTAGTTAGCCTAACGCGAAACCCCCAGTTTCAAGCATGCTTGGTACTCAGCTATAGATCCTTTGAAGGAGTGAAAGGCCAAGTCAACCTTTACCAACTCAAGGATAGAACCTCGGGGACCTGTGCTTTAAGAGCACGAAACGCAACTACTACGCCGCCGGGATTCAAAATGGGTTTAACCACTTACCAATTTTGCCCGAACGCCGCTTGGGTGCAGCGAAAGGGGACTTTTCCGATTTGCCCGGCTTTTTCTCATTTTTTTAGTTTCCATTGCTTCTAATAGATTCTAGTTGTCCAGTAAAGACTGGCTTTCAAAATAAGTGTAAACCGGTATTATCTGGATTTACTGCTTTACGCGGGAAAAAGTGCAAATTTAGTTTATTGTATCATGCGTTGCGAATACTTTCTTTCCTCATTTTGTGTTACAATGAGTGATAGTGAGCGGCTTATTACAGAATATAATTCTGATATTGGATCAGACAGTGAATCGGAAATTTTGCTAAATGATTCAGGCAGTTGTGAAAGTTCGTTATCGGACTTCTCTAGTGACGAAGAAACGGAAAGTTCGGAACTTTTGCGAAATTGATATCAATAATCCTCCTCCACACCGCCAAGATTTCATTTAAGAGCGAATCCTGCTATCCATTTGAATACTGTTTAGTTAGTTGTTCTTAAAAAATCCCACTTTAAGTGAAAATGCCATTTTTTCGCTTAATTAAAAATTTAAAATAGATTAATAAATGCAATACTTGTAACAATTTTGACTGTGGATTTGAGTTTATACAATCGATTAAAAAAGTTTATAAAAAATGTGCTTATTTTTTGACATAATATGGCAGAAAAACGAAACTGTTAAGTGGTTAAGGAAAAGCTTAAAAATGAAATATATTCAAAAAACAATTCAATAATTAATTCAATTTTTTATTTTAACACAATATCAGAGTCATATATTATTTGAAGACTACCATATTAAATTAATGAATATTTATTATCATTACTTGAATGTCACGTTACTTAGTATATTCGAAATATTGTAACTATAATATACTATATTATAAGGTTGGGGAAAAAGTAATCCATTATTTTTTCGGTAGACGTCTGTAGTGATCGATATCTAGTGAGGTATCTATCAAACAATTTTAGATTTATGCTCGTTGGAAATGTGACATTTGACACTAAAATATCCTCTTGCGGTTTTTTGTGTGATTAATTCAGTTACGAGTACAAGGTTTTAAAAATGGAAGACAACAAATAGAAAATTCGAAACATTTTCGTTTTTCTCTTGTAACGGCGAAAAGGCTAGCCAGGTGGCTGAAATTGTGAAAGGTGTTTATCGTCCTCTATAAGATTGTAACAGCCAGTTACGTACAATTTTTGTTTCGTCAATTATCGTTCGGGTATTTTTGATGTTAGAGATGCACCTCGCATGTGGATACAGCATCGTCGAAAATGTCTATAAAATATCAAAAATGATCGAAGTTACCGCATGTCAGCAGTCGTAACGCGCAAGACCTAAAAATCTACATGAAAACTGTTTTAAACCTTTTTACAAAGCGAATCCAAAACAAGTTACATAAAGTTCACATAAAAATAATGGATTTCTTTTTCCCCAACCTAATATATATAATATACTATATTATAATTATTATATAATATACTATTTATATGTACATGAACTATATTCTACAATTATATCAAAAATGATTCATATTAATTATTATAGAAGAGTATAATGTAGTAAATAAGAAATCTATGGTAATTAATACAAATACAATATTTTCATTTCCTATTTACAAAAGTTTCAACCAATAAAGATACTATAATAATTTCAATTTTTTGATAAGAGTTGGGAAATATTTCGTTTTTGACTACTTATCTTTTCACGAAAAATGAGAGTATTCGTATGAGTTAATAGCATCAGATAATCAGTAGCCATATATAAATGTGAATGATAATTTTTCTAATTACAACTTTCTCATATAAATATACACATATTAATCAATTTGTATTTTCTTTTACTCAATTACTACTTTAAAAAAATGACCAATATTTTTTCAAGAAACAATAAGTTTTCCAATTCAAATTCTTAGTAAATAATAGTTTAGCTGCTTAATCAAGGGCTGTGAAATAAATTATTAAAATAACTATTTTAAAATATTTAGCTGTAATTGAAATAATTCTTTCAAATTCTTCGCTGTAGATTATGACCCACTCTTATAGATTTCAGTTTTCTAAACGTTTTATTAATTTATGTTAAAAATTCATATTAAAATTATAGTTTGAAAATTTTAACTATGTTATGTTTAAAATAATTTCTTGTTCTTAATAGAGTTTAGTTTTTATTTTTAACCTCAACTTGATTGAAATATTGATCAAATATCTAAAAACATTTTGTCGTGCTCAAACTAAAAATGAGTTATATAAATGGTATCACAATCACAGGTATTGTATTGAGATATTCAAATCACTCATTATTCACCCATTTTCAAAACAAAGTTGTTCTAAAAGGAATCTTTAATTTAATAAAAAAAAATTACAATTCAGTTATGTTCCTGGGCAAATAATTTACTTCTGAAGAAAGAAAGAAAGCAAATATCAGAAATGGTAGAGACAATCGACGCTCAAACATTCTATCTTAAACATTAACAATTCTCCCCATTATTTATTTGAAAATAAAACAAAATAAAAATCATTTTACCAAATACAAATCAAAACGTTCTAAAACCAGCTGTTGCAACGCTGATTGCGTCATTTGAATGAATATGTCATTCGGATTACAGAAGTTAAATTAAATCGCTGTTATATTTATGAAATAGTTAACCTTTTTATGACTATTCTGTTTATTTGAGAAGTATTTTTAAATAAGTATTTTCTTCTTTTTTAAGTGTAGAATAAAATTTTCTACTAAAAATAATTATAAATGAATAATTCTGGCAGACTGTTTTTAAAAATATCATAATGATTTCAACCTGCAAATGTACTTTCTGAGTATCTGAAGTTAATTATGTATTTACTAACAAATGAACTGATACTCAATTCATTATCTGAAAAAATTTAAAGCCGTTAAATTTTTCTAAAGGCCTTAAACAAATACGAAAATGAATAGCTAGAGTGATTTTTTTATTTATCATAGATTTATTAAATAAAGTCGCTAGCTGGATTGTAGTTTATTTTGCGTAACTCGATAAAAGAAAAACAGGTTTAATTCTTGGAATTGAAGCAAAAATAGAAAAGTGATGAATCTCTTAAATACTCTACCAAGATTTATAAAAATATAAATAGTAAATTTACATTTATAAATCCTGTGGGACTTACGAGGCATTCTCATTTTGCGAAATGTCGTCAGATTCTTAAGTTTTTTAGGTGATATCATTTTTTCTCGATTCCGTCTATGAAATAAAACAACTTATTTTAATAAGGTGGTAAATGTGCAAAATAGCAATGAGGAATTCATTCTTCTTTTGTGTCTGATTCCAGATTTAAGCTGGATACTTGTATCCAGATTAAGTCTGGAATATATCGTGTGCGAAATACGAGCAATAGGAGACCATATACTCCAAAATGTTTTCTTCAAAACATTCTAAGCAAAAGTTTCATTTCTAAAGTATAACAATTACATTTATTTTCGGTGTTCAATTTGTGATACTTCAACCGAAATAAAAGATGGTATATCTTTCAGACTCGAATGGAAATACTTGCGAAATCGTATTGAAAACACCAGATTCAAATAAACTAGCGAAGTAAAAATTCTAATTATTATCTTATCCAGTTAATTTTAAGTACTTTAACCAAATCCTGTCTACACATAGGCTATGATCTATAGGTTATGAATAGATATGATTCAAAGAATTCTGCAATTTTAATGTAATATAAAGAAAGAGAATTTTTAAATTCATTTTCAATGTTTGGGTTTTTTTCAAAAGTCAATTAAACATTTTGTTTTACGCTAACCATAAAATTTCATAACTTTGGTTCCAAATTCGAACTTTTTTAATATCTCATAGTTAAGATTCTGAAGAAACAGGATTCAAAAAATTTATGATGTCTCTGAATTTTATCTCTTCGAATATTGTGATAAATATTTGCAAGTTTCTCCCACTATAGGGATAAAAGACTTTACAAATGGCTATTAATCTTGGCATAAATAATTTAGGAGACTTTTCTATGGCATGGTACCTTTTCGAAATTTTCCTTAAGAAATCTCCATGCCATTAGTTAAGACATTTCGACCATCAAGTATCTGAATTAGCAAATGACTTCTTAAAAAATTTATTGATATCATACACCACTTGAGTGGTGACTGGGTGTAAGAGAATAGTCCCAGTGTAGTTAATGCATGTAGCATAATGGATACTCAGTGTTTAGGGATAAAGCCGTATCCCATGCCCTTGGATTTTTTCAGATTGGTCCCCCTAGTATGAGCTGGTCCAATCTTATTCTCGACTCCAAGACCTCAAGAATTATCCTAACTAACAACTTCCCGTCTACCTGACGTGAAATCGGATTTTAGGAACACGAAATGTAAAACCTTAAACTATTGAGAATGAGTGAAAGGAAAGCTGTTGAGTAGGGTAGTGTCAGATCGAGGAAGCTTGAAGATAAATGTGTCAGATAATTACGTTAAAACTCTTATAAATATTCCACGAAACTAAAAAAAAATCAGTTTTCTTTTTATTTTAAGTGGTAAAAATTTGTAGTAGAATGCACTTTTAATTATTTTCTTTAAGAAACACTTTTCGATCAGTTTTATTCAAAGAATAAAATAATTTGCTTCAAAGAAATCATATTATAACATTATGCATCTTTTATTTTGATATGTGGTAGGATTTCAAGCGAGACATTATACATATCAAAATAAAACTTTAAAAGTGCATGTTTTTTTTTTTCTTCTTCTTTTTTTTAATGAAGTAGTTATCTTTTTAATTCTTTAATGATTTGTCAGAAGAAAAATTTGAAACAGACAAACATACCTCTATGATATTAATTGCTTTGTAATAGTTTGAGTTAGATATGCGTGAGTTGCACAATTAAAATCTTTTCACGTGTTCCATCTCACGTAAATTAGTCTCAATAATTTTTGTTTTAAGTTTGATTTATTAACCGAATATTTGAGTCTTAACACTTTTTTACATACAAGGCTAATCAAGCTAATATAAATAAAATAAAAAGTAAAAATCATTACCAGATATTCGTGCTATTCTTTTTATTCTCATCCCAACCCATCCGGCTATTTGTGCTCCTAAACTGTGACCAATCAAATGAATATCAGAGGAATTTAGTGCACTGCTTTTCTAAGAAGACACGATGAAGTACTTATTTAGTCAATAAAATCCATCAATGCTTAATTTGTGTCAGTTGTTATTAAGAATTTTAAAAGGAAATTGTGTTAAATGAGGCCAGGGTTATTTTTCTAACTTACCATTAAAAGTTTCAGTAACTGAGAGATTTTGGCTCCGTTAAGTCTTGCATTTGCAATAGCTTGCCACAAAGGAGAGCCGTTATCATGCGTCCAGTCAACGACAATCACATTATATTTACCGTCTTTCAAAAGCGCGTCTTTCATATTCTGAAAAATCAAATTATTAACAAGTAATACACACATAAATATGGCTTTGTGATAAGTTATTGATCGATTGCTGTGGTGCTTATAAGAGTTACAAATAAATCGCTTTTATGCAAAAAATATTGAAATAGGTATACTATTAACACGATATCTTTTAAAAATTTTAATTGATTTAAAAGTGTGTTTTCTGGTATTTCGAGAAAAATAGCGATGCTCAGGGAGTTCCCAGCTTTGTATGCAGACTCTCATGAGGATAAAATAAAATAGATTTGATAGTTAGCGCAATTAAGGTAAAAAGCTCTAATTCGTGTATACAATCGTAATTCCAAAGATTTTTATTTTAGAGATACTTATCTTGATGTTTTATTCAGAACTGGAACAAAATAAAAAAAGGAATGAAATTAATCCTCTAAATACATTAATAAATGTCTTTAAATTAAAAACGAATTCGAACAAAAAAAACGTTCATATAATATATTTATGTAAAATATTAATAAAGAAATTTTCCTGTGAAAATGGTTATTAGTAAAGAAAAACCTCTATCTAATTATCTCTAGTTCCATAAAGAAGTAGGTGAAATTTAGGAGAAAGAATAGAATTAACGTAAGCAAATAATGATTTCATTTTTTTCTGTTTTAAGCGGAAGAAACAATTTTTATAGATAAAAGAAACGTTAAAAAATTTTTCTAGAAAAGAAAAGGAAGTAAATACTAATAAGGAGAGAGAAATGAATCGAAATAAAAGGTACAAAAATGTTAAGAATTATATTCATTAGAAAATGTTTGTTTACAATAGTATGACGTTTCTTTAGTTATAACTTTGTGTAAATTTATAAATATGATTTGCTTATTTTCTGAATTTGATTAAAAGGCTTAAATATTGGAATCAAAAAGACACAAGCATAATAATTTTTTCTACACGCGATATAATTAAACTAAAATTTAAATATTCTGATAATAATTCTTATAACAACAGTATATTTAACTAGCAAATTAATAGAACATAATGAGTAATTTCTTTTAGAAATTGAAATATTAGTTATTTTAATCCCTAGTTATTTGTTGAAAAAATTAAAATTTTCATAAAACAATCAAACTGTAAAACAAACATGGAAAATAAATATTCTAATAATAATTAGTATAATAATAATATAAATAGTTGTACAAAATTAATTGAACATAATGAATAATTTTTTTACATACAAAAATATTAATTTTAATCACTTTTTATTGATTGAAAAAATTTAAATTTTCAAAAAAGTCAAAATTAGTGTCAAATTTGAGTCCTAATTTCAAAATAAAATACCTCAATTACAAATACTTACATAAAAATCTGTTAAATCTTGCCTTTCATACCCATGAATGAGTACTTTCAAAGGATTATTGCCATCAAATTTGGAATTTTTTATGGAATCAGTAGTGGGTTCTAATTCATATTTTTCTTCGGGGTTATCAGACGTAAACAGATAATATTTGGTAACAGTATCATTCGCTGGAGGTACGGTTACTGGACGATATCTGGGATGGTAGAAGGGTGGTCCAGTATAAAAACAACCCAAGTCTCCATAGCACCGAGTTACAAATTCGGCTGAAATATTTTGTGAGAAATGAAGAGTAAAATGTACATTAATATTTTAAATAATAATGCTATTTATTAGGACTCTTTAAATTTAAATAAAATTTTAATATGCTATTTAAATAACTACAAGAATTTAAGACATTCTTAGTTTAACTATTCAAGCGATGGTTTAAATTTACTACTAAATTGTGACGTGATGTCACACATGCATTTAAAATTGAAGACCCTCTCTGAATTTCTCATTTATAATTGAAAATTTTATGATTTTTGATTAAAAGAAAACGAATATTTATTTTTAGTTTTTGAAGGAGGAATTGTGTAACGAGACTTATGATAATTTCATAAGTTAATTTTTAACGTAAAGAGTACTTACATGATTTTGTAAGTAACTTTTATTTTCATTTAAAAGGAAAAAAACATTGATTATTCTCATTTTATATAGGAAATCTCTCTCTGTATATATATTTATAGATCTATAAAAAAAATAAATCAAAGTTCGCGAATACATAAATAGGAATTTTCTGTGGATACTTTAAAAGAATAAAATTGTTTATGAAATTTACTATGAATCATTTCTTAAAAATATTATTCAACAAAAGGAAAAATTTAAATTTTATTAAAATTTAAATTTTGCCTTTTGTTGAATAATTTGTAATGGAAATCTTCCATTTTTTTTATTTTCTATTAGAAAAAAAACTGTCGAACATAATATCAACTCTTCGATATATTTTTAAATTTAGAAATCCTAAACAAAGTAAATTTAATGTGAAGATTAATGGAAATCGAATTTAAGAGACATTTATGTTTGAGATAGGTGAATTATTATTATTGTTTTCGGAAACAATTTTTCACTCTGTTCTGTAGCTCAATAGTTCGAGGGATCAATTTTTGCTTCGAGAGTGTGGTGTTTTCCATTTTAAACTACAGGTACCAATACAACTAGCTTTCGTATGCAAAAAAAAAAAAAAAAAAAAAAAAAAAAGTGAGTAAAGTGATATTCAAATTAAAACCCAGAAAAATTCTTATGTTTCTGTTAATATTTTCAATAACTATTTGTCATAATCATTTTCTTTTTTGAGATTTATACCCGGCATTTCATTTATTTGATGATTTTATTTCAAAATCAAAAATTTAATGTAATAATTGTTACTCTTTTGACGTTTGTACTTTAAAAAAAAAAAAAAGGTTATTACATATACTGTTAAGCAAAAATAATTATTCATTTCCTAAACATAAAAGACAAACAAGAAGTATTCTAAAAATAGCGAGCATAATAGTAATACTTATATAATAATTATATATTAGTGAGTAAGTAAAAAATATAGTAGTAATACTTACGTTTTATATTGTCAGGATAAAATTCGTCAATTAATTTCTCTCGCGATACAGCACACCAAGCTGCTGGTGAGCATAACAGTGCAGTGATCAGCAAATACGCAAACATCATGTTCATGAACTGATGATCATAGAATTACCAACAAGGTATTTATAGAGCCTTAATTAACACATCTGGAGCTATATTATTTAACACCTGATGTTGATGAATTGTCTTGCCTATAAACAAGTGTTTACAAAGAATACAATTCATTTCACGATTTCCTTGTTCGACAGTATTCCAGTCCAAGGTGCCAATCAAGGTCCACATCAAATAAGGGAGGTAAAAAGAAATATTTACGTATTTCAAAAAACATGGTAAGAAGATTTTGCAATTATCCGCTCTATTTTCAACAAGTGTTTTGGATAATTCTTGTTTACTTATATACAAGCTTTTATTACCTTTGTTTAAAACACAACGTCCTTTAATTAACCTAAATAAATTTGATGATTATTACAAATAAGCCTCATTTGAATAAACTTCATGATTTTACTAAAAGTTCTTTATACATCGAAATTTCTTAATAAAACATTTTCATTAAAAGCATTTTCATTAAAAGCATTTTCATCATGAATAAATTACTGTAAAATTTTCATCAGAAATCTTAAATGTCTAAAGTATATATTCAATAAATTTTATACAACTTATTAAGGTTAATTTGCATTTAAAATCTTTTTTGTATTATATTATAGAAATATTGCTGTTTTCATTTGAAGTTATGCTGCTGCAACTATCTGTATTAAAGTCTGTAACAAATAATTAAATAATGACCAAAAAATAAAAAATATTTTTTCTTTTATGTTTCTATGTTAAAATCCACATTTACATTGAAATGTTCCATTTATTTTTTTCAAATAAAATTGCTAAATAATATTGAAACCAACAAACAATTATAAACACCCAAAGCAATTAAAAAATTTGCTAACTTTTTAATTGAACTAAAATCTTGCAATAAGAGGCTGGTTTTAGAGATATCTAATCAGAGACGGATTCAGAAATGAAATATTATGCACCCTACTAACTTGGAAATGTTTTTTAGACTGTGGCGATAGAACTGTAACATCAGCTTATTAAATTCATCAGAAATTCATATCACATAAGAAATAGACGAATCGTTACATTTAATGCAAAACAAGCTCTGATAACTAATTTCAGCAATGTTGGGAAGAATAAAAATACAGACATTATTTTATAAATTGAAATCATGTATGTGTTAGCATGTAAAGAAAATGACGCGGAAAATCATGTATTTTATTTTTTCACTACACTAAAATTCTACATCAAGAGTATTCTTTCTAATATTCTTGTTGTAGAATTTTATGCAACTTACGAGAATTTCTAACGTGATGTCATATAAAAATGATGCATATACACGATCAGCACAACTATTAATCATTAACAATTGAACCAGTCTTATAATTGGAAAATATACATAGCAAAGAATGCTGGCTTATTTAAAATCCTCACTTGTTTTCGTGAGGGATTTATTTCGTGCAAAGTTTACATGCACTTAGTGAAACAAAACAAATGTTATTTCACTACGTTTCTGAGTAATATCGAGGAAGAATTGGTATCTATAAAATTGGCCATTTTGTTGAGCGCAATTTAACCGCAGTTATATGAATATGAAATTAGTGAATGCAGAAAGAGCAACTGATGATCAGGAATTATTGAAATCCTCTCATTTCATCACTGCACGTGAAGACAAGCATATAATATGTATGGTACTGATTGAGCACTTTAACAAATCCACAACCATATTCCATGTAATAAAGCCTGAAACAAAACAATCAGTTCCACATAAATTATTCGATATAGATTTCAATTTAATGCAAAAGATGGCCATTGTTTCAATTATCTTTGATTCTAAGACATTGCATTATTGTAAATACAAACTTGTTGCAATTGTGCAACAAACTGAGAAAATGGACATCTAAGAGACATTACAATTTGTCTTCGTGTAAATTGTACGTTTGCCTCATATAAATTAGTCCCACATAAATTACTTTCCATCGTCATCATAGATCATAACTTTTCACTTCATGGAAATGATTTCATAAAAATTAATTTTTTCTTGATATTACACAACTTAAACATTATTTTAACTTTAATAGTCAGAAGAACTATTAATGCTTGCATGAAATTCTCACGAGGACCTAATCATTAAAGTATATTGAAATAAATTTTACAAGCTTGAGAAAAAAATACCAACTCAACCTATATCCCAAAATTTTAATATCCAACATTTATAATAAGGCACTATAACTGAAAAAATGTGGTACCTTCTCTGAACTTTTTAGATGATGGGACATCGTGTTATATTTCGAGTGTCAAGCACTGGCAAATAGGAATGGAAACGTGTCATTTTTTTCCTTTTCTATTTACCAGGTGTTGGGGTAGTCTAGAGAAGACAGATAATGTAATTATATCCATAAGGTAGTACGATATTGGAACCGGTCTTGGCTCATTTTTCTATGAAAGCCCTCTAAACTAAGTGTTCCCCCTTTGCCTTTTGATATAGCATAACAAAAGGGAAGGGTACTAGCTCAAATTTTAATCTCTCCAACAGATTCAAAATTACGAGCCAGTTGGATTATTTGAAACTTTGACTAATGAAATGAAAAAGTATCACAGCAAGCTAGCTATCATGGAGCAGTGGCCTGATAGGAAAATGTGTCATTCTTCTGACCAGGATGAGATCTTCCAAATAGATACAACTGAAGGTCAGTCTATGCTCATTAAAAATACTGTTAAGTCTAATATCACTCCAATGGTTTGGCATTACTTTGACAGAAAGGTACAGACTGTAATACTAATCTCAGCTCTTGACGCATGGCTCAAAATTACGATGATATATGGGTTCAGCAGCTTCAGTTGCCAAAAATGAGAAGGCAGAAACGTGTTGTCTAACATTCTATATTTCTATAAAATGTTTTTGTTTTATTTTTCATTCAATAATATTTGTTTTATTTAAATTGAAAATAAATAAATATTTTTATAGAATTCTCTTTTGCATAGAAAATAAATTCAAATTTAGAGATCGTTAACATAGATGTGCGTGTTATTTTTATCTCTTATTAAATATAAGTTTATATATAAATCACTTCTGCTGATTAGAGTTCCGTGAAATGATTTAGGTGAATGGATTTGATTCTGCCTATTTTTAATTATATTATTCGTTAATTTGTACCATTATTTAAAATTAGATATTTAAGGAACTCATGCATGCAGATATTCTAATCTAAAGGAAAGAATTAATGTATTCTTATTGACTACAGTAAATTAGCTATCTGTCATTCACAATCTGTGCAATTTTCATATATCCAAACTACTTTTGTTTGCTATAAAATAGTCAAACTCTGAACGTATAAACACGTGTTTCTCTTAATAAAACACATGCTGATTGTAAGTTTTGTTTTTCTTTAAAAAATTATGCGTTTGTTTATTCTAAGTTAAATTTATTCTCTTACTAATTTTATGCATTTTTTTTTATCTATTCTACTTTTTTAATGCTATGGTAATATGCCGATAATAATAGTTGAATTTTAAAGCAAATAAATAAGCTAAATGGTTAATTTAATTTTTTTTTCCATAAATAGAAATTTTTATCCAATCGAATAAAGTTATTTCAAGATAACTCGCATTTTGAAAGAAGATATACCATAACTTCTACACATTTATTTCGCTTTTTATTGGGATTTTACATTGTATATATGGGTTGTGCTATAGCATAAAAAAAATTACGACACTTACTAAAAAATTTTTAAATTTGAAAAAAAAAATGGGACATAATTTAGAAAACTAAAATTTTTTTAAAAAACGTTAAGCAAATAAATTTTAAATAAGCTGGAAAAATAGGGTGTGCTATGTATATGTGGATAGGTGGGTCGGTGTAAAATAGTTCGGCAAAAAACTGTAATGTCTTTTTTTATCTTTCAAAATTTCGATGTGATTTGGATTTGAAATTTCAAATGCTTACAGATAAATATTAATTATAAATTCAAAAAGTATTTTCAATATATCGTTTATGTATGTAAAAACAACTCTTTTTTACTCATTTATTCAAATTTATGGAAATTTTGTGCAATAAATACAACGATCATTTCACTTCATTATTTATGAAACAAAGATGAAAAATATTTGCATTTGTGTGTTGTAAAATGATTATACATACATATATATATATATATATATATATATATATATATATATATATATATA
>JAPDSC010013227.1:0-27898 GCA_026290005.1 Latrodectus geometricus | reverse complement strand
ATTTTTCTCTATCACGTCTTTCTTAGCTTTATAATGTTATTATTTTAATATCACGTGAATGAAAGGATTTCCAAGAAAAGGCATATTTTCTATAAGGATTTTCAAGACTATCATTTTCAGATTTTCATTTCTGTTAAATTGCTAACCATAAGATATACTAATGTGACTAATATTAAATGTTAATAAAATTTCATTCATGTTGATCAGAAATGATCATTTCTGATTGAATATAAAAGTCATTTCAGAGAGATTTCTTTGAAGTTCGAAGTAGATAATTGATAACAGCTTTTATAACATTTCCATACAGGAACACTGATAAGTATTTTATACCAAATAGCTGATGGATCTTGGATCTTAGGCATTTAATATTCTCTGAAAGAATTTTCTAAAATGTATGGGCCATATTTACCTGCAACATGCTTGGAGAGCAGGAAAATTCCCAAACGACCATTATGAAAGATATGCATGCAGAAAGCACATGTATAACTAACATTTCCTTTTGGCTCATTGTAGCTTAGTAGTAGGATAGCTGTCTTTGGAGAGAAAGGTTCCAGAATTTAACCAACGTTAAATAATGAAATATGTATCTTCTGTATGCGTCTTTGTCAGGGTGGATGACAGGAAGTTTTCCTGTTTTTTTTTTTTTCCTCCTCTCTTTTGTGACACATAAATACGTCCCACTCTCTAGGAAAAGTGCATAGGCAATTTTCATGATCACTGGAAGCAAATTTTCATGGTAGTTTTTACTTTAAAATCATCTATATCTCCTTATAAGCCCGCAGTAGCCTGGTTGTCTAGGGCATCGTTCACGTTATCAGAAGGTAGTGAGTTTGAAACCCAGCTTATCTGAAGATCCATCGTGTTCACTAATGATGATTTAGGCAGGTAAATTATGTCGTAATTGCAATTTCCTCCATGTTCCCATTTCAAATTAATACCCGGGGGCTATTAGGAGCTAGGCCTTGGGTCTTCTCTGGCTTCCTATCTCTAAATTGGAAGACCCAGATGGTGCTACCATCTATGAGCCAAAGTCGGGCACCCACCCTCTTAGGAGGGGAGGGGGTTTCTTTGTTCATGGAAAGGAAGACTCTCTTTCTGATTTCATTCACCCAGTCCCCGTCGGACAGGCTTAGCTTCGCCAAGCGTCATAAGTTACAACAACATACCTCATTATTAAAAACTGGATGGAATAAAACCCAAGATATTTTTTGTGTCATAAAACTGCACCGTGGTGAGCTCTATTTCTTTAAACAGAACTAGCCACGGCGTATTATATTACAATATTTATAATTAGTCAAAGCTTATAATTAATGTACATTTTAATAGCACATAGTGGGGCAAAATAATGGTAAAAATTGTTGTAAGCCTTTTTAATATTGGCCGGGTATAATAACATTAAAAAAGGAATTTTCATAAACAGTGTTTTGTATTCATATATTGAAAGAGAAGAAAACAGGGAAAAGCAAGGAAAATACATATTCTATTAAGAAAAACATATAAGAACTTATTTTTAACTTATTTTTATTTTCCCAATGGTAAAGATCAATTCTCTACATTTTTCTCCGTATATATTTACTGAAAAAAAAGCTGGGACATAACTTTCGGACTTTCAAGTATGTAAGTATTTAATCTTTATAAAAACAAACTGTAAAAATAATTAACTAAATTTTTATATATATAAGCTATATAGTATTTTTAACATAAGTAAATACCATGTTATGAAAATCGTTTCAAAATTGGGCATTAAAACATTAGACAACACAATGCAAAAATATTAAATAACAAATATTGAATAATTTATATGTGCGTTGCTTTTAAAAGGTAAAATGCATTGTGTTTGATTTCTTTAATATGCTTACTTTTGTTTTTGCATTTACAAATCGAATAACTTCATCCATAACTCACAAACTTTATTGACTTTCATCAGTTAAGCCATTTAAAATTCTATTAATCAAGCATTTGTATTGTTCTTTACCAGCAGATGTTACATAACTTTAACTACTTTTGTTGAATAATTACTGTTTTGTCATTTAATATACTAGTTAATATTCTGTTTATTAGAATCTAACAGGTGTTAAAATATACAAGTTTTAAATCTCTGAAGGGAGTGTTATATAAGCGGAAGAAAAACTTGTTTACTGTTTCTAACAGAACAATCAAAAACTGTTAAATAGTGATTTTAAGTAAAACTAGGGCTGTGCTGGTACTGCATTTCGAGCACTTCATCGAAATCTTCTTTAAAAAGGTCTCCGCTCTATGGCAACCTGAAGGATAGGAATTTTAATTCAACGCTTTCTTCCTCAGGTAAAAAGTGTTTTGTTGGTTTTCCTTAGTAATTTAAGGAACTTTTTTAGTTATTCACTTGCTTGAAACAGAATTTGATAGCATTGAAAAAAAAACGTTTTTCTATTGTTATCTCTCTTAAGAATAAAACCTTTTAATGATGCCATTAATGATTCTGACTGTAAGTCAGATACAATTTTTAAACGGATAAAAAATAAAGAGTAAAAACATAAATTATTTTTTAATTACTATGCGATTATATATTTTATTATTTTTTTAAATATTTTTATAAAGTAGGGTTTGAACATAATGCTTAAATGGAGTATTTATTTAACATGGGGGATTTAATGAGGAAAGTTAGGATTTATTTTCTTTTTATATAAATTAACCATTTTTTGAGATAATTTCTATCACGATTCTATTTAAAATATTTTATATAACTATATATTTTTCTAAGTAAATTACCAATAATTTAAAGGCTAAGTTTGTAATGTAAATATTTCTGATGTCAGTGGAAATTATTTGATTAGGACAATTTTC
Source organism: Latrodectus geometricus (assembly GCA_026290005.1). Lineage (NCBI taxonomy): Eukaryota > Metazoa > Arthropoda > Arachnida > Araneae > Theridiidae > Latrodectus > Latrodectus geometricus. The sequence continues at coordinate 25,075 of JAPDSC010013227.1, read as the reverse complement.
AGCTAAAAATTTTAAAAATTGTTAATGTTTCTCATTATTTCTTCATTTATATTTCTTCATTTCGGGGGGTATTAATCAATAATTCTTTTTTTGTTTGATCTTTTCTGAAAGTATTTGATCTTTTTCACTTTAGTGAACAGTGCTTATCGTTTTGGGCGGCAAAAATATCCAGCCGGAAATACGTTGCAATAATAATAAAAATACAAATAAAATATCGGATAATAAATAAGGACAATATACTATCAGCCATCTTAATTTAAATATTCGGTTGTTATTTCATCAGACTGTGGTATCAAATTCCATAAATTTTAACAAAATTATCATTACCGAACTTTCTCTCACTGTGTGGAAGAATTATACACACGTGTTTTGTTATCAAGGCCATCGCCATTATCGCCATTTAATAATTTGTTATCAAGGTCAGTATCACCATTAAATATTTTTCGATAATTTAATTTCCATAATTTCCGGAAGAAGCCCTTTGGCGTTTTCGTGTTTAAAAACTGAACTTTTAGTACTACAATGTTTTTACTGATGTGACTCTTATACGAATTTCTACTTTGCCTTAAAAAATTATATATTTTACAACAGCTTACAAAATAGGTAGGAAATGAGTTAAATCGGCAAAAATATCGTCAATGATATTACGATACAAAAATGCTGAATTTATATCCTCAGAGAGAGATAAAGAGATTGCACTGTAATAAGATATATGAGACGACTTGATAACCTTGGACTCCAGATTTTAATTTAGATTAGGATTTGCTACATCCTTCAACTCTAGATGGATAGAAATTAATTTTTTCTTCTATCTGAATTTAACTAATGACTTTATAAAATGTTCAGTTTGCTGTAATAATTTTTTTTTTTGTTTTCGTTCATTTTTATATTCTTGTTCCCGCGATATTTATAACATGCAATATAACTTTTTCGTACAAACATTTTTAATGATTTTTGATTTTGTAAGGCATAAGCCAGAAATGCGTTATAATAATAAAAATAGAAATAATATAGCAGATGATAAATTATAACAAAAAACTCATCCAACTTAATTAAAATATACGGTTGTTGTTTCATCAGAATATGATGTCAAATCCCACATTACATTTTAACAACATTATTATTATGAAATTTCTCTTACTGTTTGGAAGAATTACCCATGTGTTTTTGTCGAAAAGCTCAGTATCAGTCAATAAATAATGGGCAAATATAATGAAATCGTGGGAGTAAATATATTTTCAACATTTTTTATTTAGAATTTAGTATTTTGTTTTATTTTGTAGATGATTTTTTGATGGACTAGTGACATCTATCAAAACATGAGTCTAAATTTTACGACCGTAAAATTTGCGGCGATACCACTCGTATTTAACTAACTACGGTATTTACAAACATGCAGTATTTTTTTTTTTATAAAATGTTTGTTAACAGTTTTCCTCAAGTAGTATGTTTGTACTGATGCGGCCTTTCAGCCAGAAGTTAAAATATAATACTAATAATTAAATAAAGGTATTAATAATTAATTAAGACGAACATATAAGACATATTTTAAATTGACAGAGCCTTGAAAGAATATCTTATGATGCATGCGATAAGATCCTTTTTTTTTTTTTTTTTTTTTTTTTTTTTTTTTGAAGAAACGTGAGATAAGTACAAATATTTGAATTAACGAAAGACGTCCAACCTGTCTAGTGATTAGTGTACCCGACAACGGATGGGGAGAACCTGGGTTCGAATACCGGCTCGGGCATGGATGTATTTTCTCTTTCTTTCTGTATTTGTCCTTTCTTTGTGTGTAAATGGTTGTCTACCTTATAAACGGGTATGTGTGTACTGAGGAAGTCAGACTCCACACCAAATACGATTGCGTTGGAAAAGTGGAGTAGCTCACCCCGTATTGCCATCCTGGCTGGCTGGCACATGTCAACAACAACGGCCGACATCTTTAGAAAAGAAAATAACTAGCACAGAACTTAAACATTTAATGCAGAAGATATATTGGTTGAGAATAATTATAAATAAAATATGCTAGTATTATTTATTATGATATTTAAATGAAATATTTCTTTTATTTTCAGTTATATAATACTAGGTTTTCAGCCTAAATAAGGTATTTGTCATCACAATTTTTCACCGAATTTCTATTTTTTCATTGCGTTTTTTACTTTTTTCAATTTTTATATGTTGAACTTGTAATATAATCTTCAAAATTCTTAGTATTATGTTGAATATACTAGAAATAATACCTGTAGATAAGTGTGATAAAATCACATAACGTAGAATTGCTAGTGTATCTAAGTTTTCATTTTATTTTTATTGGGTTGTTCCGAAAGTAATTTCGTTTTTTCCCGACAGAGGATTTAATTATGTATTTCTTCGAACTTAACTCTTCACACTTAATCTGCATAATCATTGTATGTTTTGAGAAATGATATAGCAAAGCTTGTGTGTGAAAAAGTTCGTAATTAATTCTATGCAATAGTTTTTGGTTTGTGCCCTTTTAAATATGGAGACCAATAAGCTGCATTTTCATAATATTTTACTTTTTTACTATAAAAAATTTTAAAATGCTGTTCAAAATAGAAAGAAGATAACCGATATGTGTGGATAAGATGTGTAGTACGCCAGTGCCAGAATTGGTTTGCAAAATTTCGATCCGGCAATTTTGATGTTGAAGATGCACCATGTTCCGAAAGGCCGGTTGAAGCTGATAAAGAAACGATAAAGGCATTAGTTGATGCAAATCAGCTAATAACAACACGTAAGATCGGTGAGAGGTTAAATTTATCGAATTCAACTGTTTATAACCTATTGAAGTGCCTCGGTTTAACTTCGAAGCTCGATGTATGGGTTCCCCATGTTCTCACGGAGAGAAATTTGTGTCTTTGGGTTGACATCTATGATTCCCTTCTCAAACGTCACGAAAATTATCCATTTTCGAAGCGCATCATTATTGCGGACGAAAAAATTGGTTGTATATAACAATGTCAAACGTAAGAGATCGTGCAGCAAAAAAGATGAACCGTGAACAGATGAACGGCTCAAATCAATTCAAAGTAGTTCATCTATCAAATAGGTGATGCTGTCTGTTTAATGATGTTTTAAACGAATTGTTTTTTTTAAACACAATTAAATAACACAACAATTAAATCGGAAGTCTACTGTCATCAACTGGACAAACTGAATGATGCACTGCAACAGAAAAGGCAAGTGTTAAACAAAATAAGTGTATTGTTCAACCAATGTAATGCGAGAACTCATGCAAGCTTTGTCATTCGCCAAAACCCTTTTACAGCTTGAATGGGATACACTTCCACAGCTACCATATTCTCCAGATCTGGCGCTCTCGGATTATTGTTTATTTCGATCATTTCAAATTTTTTTTTGGACGGTAAAACTTTTACTTCTAATGAAGAGGTCAAAAATAACCTAGATCAGTTTTTTGCCAGGAAAAACCAAAAATTTTATGAGCGTGAAATCATGGAAGTATATGTATATATATAGTATATATATAGTATATATATAGAATCATGGGATCAATACTATCAGAGAGATGGCAAAAGGTGTTGGACCAGAATGGCCAATATATAATTTAATAAAATATTTATTCACTAAACGAAATTATTTTTCATTCCCCCCCCTCATAAAAAAAACGAAATTACTTTCTGAAAAACCCAATAATTTGTGGTTGACTAACATTAAAGATACATTTCTAAACATTCGATTATAAAATCTTAAAATCTTTTAAAAAATGGTGAAAATTGATTCATCTTATGCTATACAAATACACCTTTACACATTTTCAATTAAGATAATATGAACACAATAAACATTATTTTACTCATATAAAATAATGTTTTAATTTAAAAAAATCCAATATTGTTTTATAGACATCATCATTACATAAGTAGAATCTATTTCATATCACATAAATAACTGGAATTAGCTATAAATTGCTGATTTGTTGATAAATGTTGCAATTTCTTTTGTTTAACCCATAAATTGAACAGCCACTGATATGTTAGTAATTATTGATTTCGTTTTTCAATTATTCTTCGAAAAAAAAGTGCGTATTTGATGAAACTTTCTGGTCATATATGAATTTGATGTAGGATATATTTTTTTAAATATTACTTCAGACAGTGACAAAATACTCATTTTCTTAGCAATTATAATATTTGAATGCATAATATAATATTTTGCTGAACTAAAAACTTTTAGCATAACAACAGATAATTTATATTTTTGTTTTGAAAAAAAAAAACGCATTTTTGTAGATAAACTCAATATACCATTTTTATAAAACATGTAAAACCTTTACTAAAGAGAGGAAATTTTTTAATGAATATGTAACATTAAAGACAAATTTAAAATATTGAAAAAAGCTTAAACCTCTTAAATTTCTGAAGGATGAAAATTTCTTCTTAAAAAGAAAAGATGTTTCTTTACAAATTTAATTTGTAAGATAAAATATTCAAATACTTATATAATGCAAATATTTGATCTATGAACAATTTTTTTCTATATGCATAATCAATCTGAAAAACTGAAATTCTCCATTTCTTCCTGAATTTAAATTGAATATAAATAAAAAAACATGTGTCATATTAATTAGAAAGCATAATATAGAATGATTATATCCTTTTACTGTACCCAAAACTAAGTGACATTCAGTATCATTTAAAAATGAATCCCAAAAATTCTTCTAAAAACTTTTAACTTTTTCATTCATTTATTTATTTATTTTTTTTTAGTAAAGGAAATTAAAAGAAAACACGGTAAAAGTGAAAAAAATAATTTTATACCAATTAAACATATTTCATTTAGTAAAAATAAAAAACACATTGAAAAATATTTTTTTTAATTTTCAGAATCTACGTGCTCTATTTCGCACATCTGAATCACCATTATTTAAAATTAAATCGATGTACCATCAATAAGCAAATTATAATTACAATAGTTGGATTTGACTAGTTAAAAATTTTTCTTTTTTACTTTTACTTATAACTGTATTTTTTTTTGTACATTATTCACCCTGTCTTCATTAATTCATCTCAGTTTCAAAGTGACCAACCCATCCACCTCAGTTGCTAAAGTGGCAAATAAATCGGAATTAAATCATATTAAAGATTTGATTACTCTAGCAATTTTTTTTTTCATATTAATTCCGCAGAGCTTCTTAATCAGATGTTCCTATTAATCAACTAATCTTTAACTGTAACTTTTTTATTAATTAGTTTTAAAAGGTATTTCTGTTTTGAAATATCTATGAAGATTTTTGAGTAGTACTCAATTATCCTTAAGTTGATTTAAATTAATTATTATTTTTACATCATGAAACGTTCATGGTTTCTGTTATTTCAGGGGTTTAAATCTTTCTAAGTTAATAACCATCTTAAAAGTATATTTGTTCAGTTTCTACAGCATTCGATACGTCATGAAAAACTGTAATGACACTCCTTCTTATTGCGCATATATAATTTACTGATATGCATGCTTAATCGCCAATACGATCAAAAACTAGAATTTGTTTCTGTATAATGTATATTTAAGTTGCACAAAAAAACTGGTAGTTGAAATGTTAAATGACATTATTGATTTAAATGTCATTTAGACTTTAAGGGTTGAAGTGCACAAATTCAAGGAAATGAAAAAGTCATGCTTCCTCTTAAGAGACTTATGTAAGCGCTTACAGAATATTCAGAATTGAATGTCCTATGTAATTATTTTTAGCAAATCATCAAAAATAATGTATTTACCAGGTATAATTTTAAATATTTTATTGTTTATCAAAGTAGTTAAAATTTGACTCATGCGAAGACAATACAACAATATTTATTCTACTTTAACATGAAACATAACATTAACCCCTATTCAAAAGCTAGTAGTCTTAATTTAAAAAACTCTGTGTAGTCTTCTTGTTTTTGTGCTTACCGATTTTTTCAAGCACATTCTTAAAAATATGTATCAAGGTATACATACACATACAAAAGAATCCATGTAAACTCCTTGAGAGTTAAGAGAATTTAAAAACTGCGTATACTATTCTGATGATCAACTGGGGGCTTATAAATTTTTCTGTTTTACATTCTAATTTGATATTTTAGGAATTTTATTATTAGATAGCATAATTGTGAATAAATAAAGATTTGAATTTTAATTGAATTTTCGATGTGAGTGATACTCGCATATAAAACTGATACCATGTCGCATTTGTGTATATGTTACCGTAAAAGACCGAAATCAGAGAATGTCGACATTCACCGGTGAATGTCAACACATACCAAAAACGTTGGTGAAAGACCGTACAATTGATTACATTTCTTGCACTTTCGGACCATCGCCGGTATATGTCGACAATCACAGACAAGCTTTGGTTGAATTTGAAAAGATGATTAAAGAGCTCGAAAAGGAGATAACAGAAGGCAACGTCAACAAAGAGGTGCGGCCTAGAGCACGTTGTGTTTTGCTGGAATATATTTTTACGTTTTTCACGCCTGAAATATTGAGATAAGAAAATGCAAATCAGCATTTCTCCTCTCCGGATACGGAGAGATGAAACGCATATTCAAGATTCACCATTAGTGCATTGTGGATGTCGACATTTGCCGGTGTAAGTGAGAAATGAGGATATCTAGCAAATATTTCGGACATACACCAAGCGACTACGTGAATGTTGACATTCACCAGCGAATGTCGACATTCTCCAGATTTCGGACTTTCACGGTAACATATATAACAGAACCTTCTTTTATTTGCGTACCAACATTTGACAGAATTGGGAGAATCTACTGGATTTCAATACTTGATGTAAAAATGTAGTATGTTTAGATATCCCATCTGGATTATAGGCCAATTTGAAAATGAAGCAAACAATACTGATTTTCATTTATTTATTCAATTGAAAAGTTTGAAAAATAAAACCAAGTTTTAAGGGGTTAAACCAAACTTTGAAGAAATTCGCAAAAATAATTAAGTTTTATTACTCAAACATGCTTTTCATAGTCAAAGCCACATTTAACCGCTTAGATATTTTATAGAAAAAAAAAATAGAAATCGATTAAATATCACACAGAATACATTGATGTTTTATTATTGCTAACTCTAATTTCATGTCAATATTAAAAATATTATGGAAAAACATCAACCAAAATCATTACATTAAATTTTTGAAAAGTAAAAAATTGGCTTGAAACATTTAAAGCAAATTGAACACTTCTCAAGCCAATCACCTTACATCAATTGACATTCACATTCAAATTATATTGTCGCGTAGAATAATTGGGAAACTCGTAACGCAAAGCTTTTTTTATTTAACTCTCAATATTCTTCACAAAGTTGTGTGTGAGAACTGAATTACATTCTGAGTTACTTGCTCTTTTATACAATAATAGAAAGTTCTGGTACATCTTTCCAGTAAATCAAAGAAGTTTTTAGAACATAAATACAAGGAAAATTAAACTCAAAAATTTCCACATGCTTTTGTGGGACTTCGAACCTAGGCTGACTTGATGAAAGCCCACTGCCATGACCACAAAGCTGCAGTGACCTCCTGCAAGAAACCCTTTTAAGGGCAACTTTTGTGAAGTTTGGCCAATACTTTTATTAGATAATACATGCATGTTTAATAAATTTGCTTAAAAACATCAAAATAAGTTAAAACGACACCAATGTCTTGAACAGGAACTTTTCCGTTAACCGGGCTTAAATGTTGCCAATTGTGAACCAAATGTGAGTCAAGTCATCATATGAAGCTAATCACAAATCATTCAAAGGAATATCATACTTCACACCATTTAACTGATGTCATATCTTCGCTTCAGCAATAAAGAGATCACAAAAATGTTAGAAAACTCATTCTGAACGATCTGAACCACGTACTATTGTGAATGCTCTTCTTCTTAAAAGATTACACCAACGTCTCCATAACAAAAAGACAGCTTCATTTCTTGTTTCTGATCTCATGTTGCATTCTTTGCCAATATTCCTTTCTCTTGAAAAAAGGAGACGCATCTTCTTTCGTTCTTGTTAAATCCCAAATTTTCATCAGTTTTTATAACAAAAATTAAGAAGGAAGTAAGAAAGGAAAATATGCTTTGTTTTGAATGAATTCAGAGAATAATGCAAATAACTCCCAATTTTGAGGAATTCTACATCAATTGGCGATTTTTCGCTTGTTCCAGGCTAACGGAAAAGTATCTCCGAACAAATTGGTTAAATGATCAAAATCTGAATTCGGAGAAGTTTAATTCCTAAGAATGAACGTTTTACTTAATATCTTGTCTTATATAAATTCATTTCCTGTCTGTGTAAATAAATTTTATTTAATCACGTGATTTGTTGAATGTATCTCCGATGTGTGTCATAAAGTATAAGCAACCGTGAATTATTTATAGTTCATATTTAATGTAGGTTTAACACAACAAATTTTAATATTATAGAAAAACAAAACCTAATTTAGAAAAGGTTTTTCTTGCTTGGCTGTGGAAAATAAATTTTTTAAAATTCATTGAATATTTTTATGTTAGGCACAATATTTATTTAAAAGAATAAATTATACTGAAAATTAAAAATGAATTTATAAGGGATAAGAAACATTTTATATGTTTACACGATGAATCAAAATTAATAATTTTAGATATTTTTTAAAATTAACTAAGCAATTTGGAATGGATTTGTCTGGCTATTGGCTGTGAAATAGAAATTTCTGCCATTACGCAATAGAGTTGAAACGTTTCAAATATATTCTTTCAAAATTATCAGCACTTCTTTACAACGTTTGTTGACTTGTAGACCTAGAGAAATTACATTTGTGAAAATAATCAACATTTTTTTAATTCTATGCATTTGACTAAATTGATATAACATTGATATTATATCAATTTCAAGGCATCGACAATTTCTGCATTATTCATCTATAAAGATTTCTAACTTTCGATTCTAGATGATTGATTCGATTATTGTTGCCAATATGTCGTCGGTGAATTGCCGGGAGAAACCAAGATGGCAATTTCTCTTCGATATTATCGGTGTTCTACACAAAGTTTACTATTCACGCCGCATACGTCTCACAGTAACCTAATCGTAGGACCATGTTTTTTTGAATGAAAGTTATCAAGTTCGATCTTAACCATTGTTAAACAATAGAGAGAGATATTTCTCTATACTCAGTTTCTTAACAGTTAAAGATTCTCCCAGATTTTCTTCTTGAAATCTCTTAAATACTACTAACATGTTGTGTTACTGTTTTCAGCTGTTAAGTTATAAACTATGATGTCACAGATATAGCATAGGTTGTAAAATAATTATTTCAACATATATAACTAGTAAACTAATAAAAATTTCCAGGCGATATTCCTTTTTCCCAAAATAAGAATTTTTTTCTAAATCGCTATTACTAATAAATTTTTGTGTTTTAGAACAAAAATTCCACACTTAACATCAAAATCTTCATAAATCATGACTAAAGTATAAAACATTAATACGTGCGTGAGGCTAATTGATTCTTCATGGTTACAACATAAAACTTCATTTCTTGATTTTTCAAAAAAATTAAATCAAAATGAATTTTAAGAAACAAGAAATTAATGCTATGTATTCAACAAAATCTCTTAGATGTTATCTAAATTAAAATAATAAATTTGGAATAAATTTAACAATGATTATTATTTGAAGATAAAAATAAATAAATCAATAAAATAAAATATATAAATTAATCTCAAAAGGTGTGCCTTTTAGTTATTTTTTTAATTGCTTATAATATTGAATGTTAAAATTTCGTAAAATTACTAATTGATTTTATTAAGTGCTAAACATTAGATTTTTTTTTTTTTTTTCTAATTTTCATTTCTGCTGAGTGTCATTGTTTCATTAGTATACGTAGAAAACATTCACAATTCGTTCTTTTTCTATATGATTTGCCACTTAGCTAAAATCTAATAAATCAGAATATGGATATAGTAAATAAACCAGAAGTTGTTATATTTAAATTTTTAATTTGGAAATTTCAAAATGTTATGGTTTTAAAAAGGAAAATTAATAACATAAAATGGCTAACATTGTTCATCTTAAAAGTTCTTATTATTTATAACTCGACGATCACATTTTATACACTAGTTTACTACTATAACTTTTCCGAACCACTACAAACATACATGCTCTAGGTGAGACTCGAACTCACGAACTTTTGAATCAAAGGACAGAGCGTTAACTCTAGTGCTGCCAGCTCAACGACTCATAAGCAGTTTTGATCTCATACATGAGAATTATGAGCACATTTAGTTTAAATTATGTATACACAGCATAGTAGATTGCCTAAACTGAAGCATGTTTTAAGGCTCTTTTGTAAATCTTCTGCATACTTGCCTTTTATTTTTATGCTTTGTGGAGTCATAATGACCAGATTTTCTTGTGTTGCATAAGAGAAAACAGATCTTTCTCGTTTTACAATTTCACTTTGACTCTAGAACACATTGCTTTCTCATTAGAATATTATCAAATTATGTAAACAAAACATCTGCCAAAATATCATTTACATATTTTTAATATGACTTTATTTAACTTATTACTACAGCATAAAAACAGATTTTTAAATATGGACATAAATATCTACTTTATGTCTTTCAGCTATTTATTTATTTATTTTTTTTTTTGCGGAAAAATTCTCATAATATATATATATATATATATTGGACCGTTAAATGTACATGAATTCATACAAATACTTATTTTTCAAAATGTTTCTAATTAAAAAAAATCCATGTATTGAAATTATAAACTTAAATACATGAAATATAGGATTTTTTTTTTTAATTGGAAAACAATGATTCATCGATATAATTTTATGTTTGTCTCTAGCAATAAAAACTTTTTCACATAGTTCACTAAACAGTTTCTTTTGTTAAAACATTTTCGTGTTATTTCAAATATAAACTCTCTTTGAAAATTATTTTCTCTTAAATCTCTTAGCATCTGAGATCAAATTAAAATTATAAGACATCGGTAAGAGAAGGAGAAAAAAAATATACGCAATAATGAAATTGAAAAAAAAATTATATAAACCTCTGCAGAAATTTATTATGAATCCTTCTTAAGAAGTAATCCTTAAAAATAAATCTTTCTTAAGAAATAATCTAAAATTGCCAACAACAAAACAACATTGCCAAAGAAACTTTTATACTGAAATCGAAATTAAACCTTTGCTTCGAAAGTTATAACTTCTTGAATTTCCAAATTGTTTTGCGCCTGTTAGATCAGTGTCTGCGTCCCACCCATTTTTGTCGTTCATGACGTCATCCTCGCTTTACGTGTATATAAGTTCTGTTGTCAAATAGTTGCCAGGTAAAAAATGAAGTGTTCACTCAATAACTACTGTTGCCATTTTTAAGTTAAAAATATTATTACTACTAACTATTATAATTTCGAGAATAGTGACCAATCGCAGACTACGTGGTATATTTACGAAAATAATTGTATTTCATATTGCATTATTTTAAAGTATGTCATCCAGGTCTTGCGTAAAAATTGATGAATCTGTGATTTCTGAAGGTTTTTTGGATTCTTTTGATTATGTATTGACTGATTGTGATGGTATACACATTTTTCTTATTAACTTTTACTTATTTCTGCGGGAATTCAACTATTTATATTACTAGTAATGTTAATCACTATATTATTTTATGTATATGAATGTATATGATTAAATATAGTATTTACAATATATTTAACTTGTATTCTTTTATATTGCAGGAGTTTTGTGGATAGAAAATGATCTAATTCCTGGTTCTGTAGAAACAATTCAAGCTCTTAAGAATAAAGTAGGAATTTTTCGTACTTTTAAAGTATCTGACTATTTCGTGTAAAATATTTTAAAAATATAGATTTAATCTTTAATTTTAATAATAATATGATACAAAAATTCAAACTTTAATATAGATATAAAAATTCAGTCGGTTCTTGCTTTGAGTTTTGATCTTTGTAGTGTCCAGAATCCAATTTAAAGGACCTCACCTTATTAGAGCATGAAAAATAACCATAGTGCAGTCAACTAAAATTCAATCAGTAATCAAACCAAGGTGAAAATTAAAGATCAGTGTAATTTAAATAGTTTTCTTTATGTAAGCATTTAATAATTTTTGTTTTCATAATTATAAAACATTTAATATTTAACTAATTTTTAAGAAAACTTCTTAATGTTATTTGTTGAAATATTTTATGTTGTCTTAAATCTCTCTATAAATTAGTGTGCTTAACTATTTTATATATCTTATAATTTAAAACTCTTGCCATTATGGGAAATGTTCCATAATTAGTTTTATTGCATACATTGTTTTGAGCTGTTCTTGATAGAGTAAATTTGAATTTTGAGGTAGCAAGTTATTGATTGGCTAAATAACTTTGATATTTTTTTTTTCTGATCAATACTCTTTTTTATTGCAGGGTAAACATATTATATATGTTACAAATAACAATACAAAATGTCGAGATGAGTATTTGACGAAATTATATTCACTTGGGTTTCCAGCTACTTTAGTAAGTATAGTCTGATAAAATTATACCAGCAATTTTTCGTTATATTGAAATTATTAAGTTCTATTTAACTTCGTAAATTCTTTTTCATGCTAGAGCTTTTCTTTTTAAAATACTTTCGGAATAAGCAAAAAATCACATAAAAAAACTTCATCACTGTAAAATTTATGTATTGTATAGTTTAACATTTATATATATATATATATATATATATATATATATATATATATATATATATATATATATTTCAAAGGTAGTAGCTCAATCCAAATGCTTATTTTTAAATTTAATCTTATAGTTCTTAGTGCAGGTTCAACTTGATAGTTAAAATTCCAATCAAATTCCTATGACATTAGAGTTTATCATATCACAAAACTGCAAATAATTCATACTCAAGTCAAAATTCATGCAAAAAATCTATAACTTTTACTTATTTTGTGCCCATATTAAATACTAAGATCTAGATATAGTTTTCATATTTATTATTTTTGGAAGTGACGTTTAATTTCCAAATGTCAAAATTTCTTTCTCAAATTATTGCTTATAACTTTTCCATTAAAATTTAAGTGGTAAAATTATATAAGTCAAATCAAATGATAGAAATAGTGATATATAGATAATGTTATGAATGAACTAATTAATGAATAAACTAAGAGGTAGAAAATTGAATATCTCATAAACATATACTATTTTGAATTTTTGCTGAAATTCTTAATACATATTTTATATGTTTGCTAGTTTAAATTATTATACTAATATTATCTCAGAATACCTAAATTTTTTAATTTGTACACTTGAAAAATTTTACAAGCTTAGTTAATTTATCACTCAATAGTAATTTTTTCTTGCATGCAAGTGGTAATTAGATCTGATTGTAAAGTTTACTGAAATTTTGAAACATTATAAACATTTAAGCTTGAGATAGAATTCTAATCTACAAACTGTTGAGCCTAAACAACTTTAACTTTACAACAGGAATTGATGCAAAATAAATACAGTATAGTATGATAAATTAGATATTTGAAATTCATAAATAAAAAATTATTTCCGTATTTGATTTTTATGCAATTATTACTTAGATATACTATTAGATGGAAAATTTATTAATTATTCTTTCAAATTGAAATTCTGATTTAAAGTAACACAGAAAAAACATGGTGTGTTAAATTCTATGATAAACATTAGGAAAGACTTTACTCTCATAAATTGTTCCATGATCAAGTTGATGAATTTGCAACTGAATTGTTAAACCTCTGACTTTTGGCTTAATAGTTTTGTGGTTTTGAATCTCATCTCAAGCTTAGAAATGTTAAGTGATTCAGAATCTACTTGAAGATAATAGGTCCCTTCTAATAAGCCCTCATATACAAAAAATGACCATTGAGTAACAACAACCAAGCTAGTAGATTCTGAAATTCATTTATACTTTGCATATTTTTAAGCTTCACATTATGAAAATTTTCTGTTTGAAATCAAAGGTGACACTTTAGCAGCAATAAATGAGATTGGCCTTTCAATTAATATAAGACAAAAATGGAAAAGAATGATCAATATTCAGTAAGTGTTTTATTTTGATGTATGTGATATCTCAATGAATTCATCTAGCTAAAACAAAAGCTTCTAGAGTTAGCTGGTTAGAGGGGTGCCAAACATAATTTGAAGTAGCAGTAGCCATTAGTTTCACACAGTGATTTCCAGGATCTGAAAGCATTTTCCAAAGACTGAAAATACAGCTGAGAAGCAGGGCAAGGTCATAAACTTGCAAAACACTCAATAAAGACCATCGTTTAACACTAACCAGCTTGGAGACACCAAAATATGAATGCCACTCTTCTTTAACACCTTCAATTGGCTGCTAGTATCACAGTTTTGACACAAACTGTCCGAAAATACTTTTACGCTATTGATTTAATAACTTAATTAATTTAAGTTAAATTGTATTAAGTTAATAGCAAGTACTAAATTGTATTAAGTTAATAGCAAGGCACCATCATGCCTGCTAAGAGTAGGCAACAGAGCATATGAACTTGAGGAAGTACAATATTTTTTTCTCTGACAAATCCCTTTTTTCTTTTCATTCTGGTAATAGGCCTATTTTCACATTATGGATATGTGGTGTACTAGACAGTCCTGCTTTTGTGGACAAAAGTGTCAAATTTTTCTGTTGTGTCTATGCTGACATTTTCATTGGACACCAGTCTCCATGTCACTGAAGGCACAGCTTGTCCTTTTTGGACCTTGCGCCATAAAACCCAACCAACCAACTCCTTGTCACTCAAAATGGAGCTAGATTAAAATTATCATTGTATATAATAATATAATTTATTGAGTCTTGTAGAACTATGACATGTATTTTGGTTTACCATGAATTGTAATGCTTAAACTAGAATTTTCTTAAAAATGTATGTTTGTTGATAATGTAATTGCAAACTTGAGTTTTTTCATAAAAATGTATTTTATTTACAGTATTGATTTAAATTTATTGCCCAGTTCTTTGTTGGGCTAGATTGTATTTACACTAATGTTTTTTAAAGTTGATGCCACTGCTAGGTTAATTAAAGTCCCAGATTTCATAAAAAAATTATATTATTTAGATTATTGACTTAGTTTTATGATCCAGTTTTCTCCTATTCTGGACTGTGTGATATTTAGTTTATATTTGTTTTGCAACACATAATCTCAGCAAAATTAATTTCTAGTTATTAGTTTTGAAATACTTTTGTAGTAATTATAATGAAGTATTCAAAATTTTGGTGTTTGAAATCTAAGACAGCACAATATTTCATTATTTAAAGTTCATGTTTGAGCACAATTGGTATTTTGACTTATTGTACAAGGTGATGTTATTTAAGTTCATGAGATAACTGCAGCATACCACATTGTACATTTTATCAGATTTTCTTTTACAGAAATACCTTCTTTTGTGTTTCTCATATGCACAAACTGTATTTTTTCTTTCTTACCCAAATGCTCAATAAAATGCATTTTTTCTGTCAAATAAATGTCATTTTTATTTCTAGCCTACTATTATATCATTTTTATTTCTAGTCTACTATTATATAATTTTTATTTCTAGTCTACTATTATATAATTTTTATTTCTAGTCAGTAATGTTAACTATCAACCAAACAATTTTCCAGGAGCAAAGTCAACTCACAACCTGAATATCCTTTGATTATTTTGAGCAGTGTATGATTATAGTAGGAGATATATTAAAATGAAATGTTAATTTAATTTAAACTTAATGAAAGAACTGTCAAGAAGCTATGTAAGCTTTTTATTATTAAAATGATTTTGTTATCCTATAACTTTTCAATAAAATTTGATTCAGAAGGTATGACTGAATCTAGGAACTTAGTATATGTCTACTTCTTTGACACTCTCACCATTTTAATAAAACTTGTTCTGATTTTATGCTGTGCTTTTTGAGAAATATATTTCTACCTGTTGCGTGCAAAGAGTTGATGTCATTTGAAGAATTGAGAAACACTTGTTTTAAGAAAACAATCAATAAAAATGATATGAAAAAATGAAAACCATTCCAAAAAATCATCTGTTCTATAATTTTGTTGTAAATAGCAATTTTGATAAAATCTGTAAAGGAATTTGTTTTAAAACTTTATTTCAGGATGATATCTTTTGCACATCGTATTGTGTTGCTGCTTATTTAACAAGCAAAAATTTCCGAAAAAAAGCATATGTATTTGGTACCTCTGGTATAACTCAAGAGTTGGACAAAGCGAATGTACAATACTTGCCAATTGGGGTAAGCATTATTATAATTTTATATTCATTAATGTATTATTCATGTAAAGCTAGTAATATTTCTGTATTTAATTTTAAGTTCAAAAGCGAGTTGAATATATCATTCAAATCATATTTTGGATTTTACTTGGCAATTGGAAGATAATCATTAAATGCATTTTATGAAAAAATGTTATCTTATAAAACACTTATTTAACATATTGAAGTGTTCATTACAATTCTCTTTTCTGCCATTTAATGAAATAAGCTTTTAAACAATAAATAAGATATGTTAACACAACAAAACAATGTGATTGCTTATAACTATGTCATTGTTGTAAACATATATTTACATCTTTCTACTATATAAACTCATTTATTATTTTACTTGTCTGCTGTATCCAATTAGATGAGAGTGCTGCATTTTGTGTCAAATTAAATTTTTTATCCTATATGTGTATAACATATTTAAAATTATAAAATATCTGTAAGTTTCCTTAAGAATATACATTAAATCTGACAACAGGAGAATCTCTTTTATTCTATATGTTATTACTAAGCTTCTATGTTTGATATTACGATTTAAGTGGTAGTGTTTAATTTTTAGATTTAAGTTGCTTTTAATGTTAATTGAAATTTCTTCGTTCAATATTTAAAGTTTATGCTGTTCTTGTATTAAGTTTGTAATATATTTTTTTTTATATTATATTTTTTTCAAGTCTGATATGGAGCAGTAATAAATACATTTGATAAATAATATTTATTGAATAAATTAAAGATTGCAACTTTTTTTAAAATTGATGTTTGATACCGAATTTTCCTCCTAAAACTGAAAGTGATCATACTAAATGAATGGTGTTAAGTGATAATATCCAAACATTCCTATGAATTTCCTATGACAAACCAATGTTATAACATGCAATTTCTGCTAAAGACTTTCTTCCTTTTTCAAAACACAACTATTGTTTGCAGTTAATGCCTAGGTCATTTAAGTACTTCATTTCTCCATAACAATTCCTTGTTTGCTAGTATTAGATTTTTATTTATACAATATTTAATATTTTCCTTTAATATTGTGCTTTCTACAAATTACATAATTTATGAACATTTTTCCTAAATGAATGAGAGTAATGGAAACATCATTATGTACCCTTAATATGTAGATTAATTATTGTTATTATTAATATGAATTATTTGGTTACTAAAATGAGAATTTGATTTTAGCCTGATCCAGTTCCTGAACAATGGAAAGAGTGGATAAATGAATATAAAATGGATCCTGAAGTAATCTCCACTTTTTTTTTTTTCCCTTGTCTTTAAAAGTTTTTTTTTTAGTTTTGTTGTGTCTCCTTATGACAACATGTTAATTTATTATGAAATTCTTCATAATAGTATTTATATTTAACATTATAATATTTGTTAATTGTTTTATGCTATATTCCAAATGAGTTATAAATTTGTTAAACCACCCAGAGTTGACTCACTATGCCAGAAATTAACTCATATATAGTTAATTTCTGTTGTGTTATATAAGTAAAAATATGGCTATTTATATAAATCAAAATACATTTAAAATTCTGAATTTTTTTTAACCTTCTTAACAATTTGTATAGCAATAATTGTTTTATATTAGAATTGTAATAGAAATGTAGTTTTCCATGATATACCATATATAAATATCTTCTTCAAATATCAGAATTTTCTATTTAATATACCTAATTAAAAAATTGTGAGAGATGAATTTAATAAAAATAAAATTGTGTCATTATGCAGGAATTACATGCAAGTCTGAATTTTATTTATTTGCTTAAAAAAAATTTTTTTTATTTTTAAAATTGTAATGATGAATAAAAATGTACAATTTAAGCAGCATAACTTTATTTCTGTATAAATATTTTAATATTATTCTTTAATTTACTTATGATGTTACATATATGACAGTTTTAAAAAAAATCAAGAAATGAATCATAAATATAATTCATAATATCTAACACAAAATCATTACAAATTAAAAAAATAACTAATAATCAATTAATTAATCATAAGGTTTTGTTATAAAATAAATATTTTACAATGAAATGTTATGATTAATTGTTATTGTCTTTTATTTGATTATATTTACTTGACATGTAAAATTTAAAACATCTTTTTTAGGTTGGAGCTGTTATAGTGGGATTTGATCAGCATGTTAGTTATGCAAAATTAACTAAAGCTGCTAGTTATGTAAAAAATAAAGATAATTTATTTATTGCCACAAATAGAGATGAGCAATTTCCTATAGATGATGGACGCACAATGCCTGGTAAGAAAAAGTAAATTTTACTTTTATTCTCATTTCATTTTACTGAGAATTATGTATTTTGGCTGTAGTTTTGATTGATAAAAAAATTGGAATCACAAATGTTATTTTTTCAAGTAAAAACTATTTTCTGCATCATTGTAGTTTGTTTTGTGTCTAAGTCTGCAAAAGGGGTATAAATTAGAATATCACTGTTATGTTTGTGTTATTTTATCTTTTAAAGCTCATTTAATTTGACTGGCATTTAAAAATTGGATTAATATTTTAGATGAATTTCTTAAGAAAAATCATTTTAAAGCTATTATATTTTTATCAAGTTAGAACTCCTAGTTTTGAAATTTTTACCCAATTTCTGGTATATTATCTGATTTTGCTTGTTAAAAATTTTTCATGCCAAGTCTATTATTTCCTAATACGGTGAATATGCTTTGTAATTTTGGTTTATATAATTGATATTTTCATGATATCAATTTTATGAGTTAACTAAGCTTTAAAACATATTAAATTTTGAAAGTTATCAAGTTTGTAAGAAGTATGAATTTAAGAAAAAATGTATAGGTGCTGTTATATAAAGAAAGAAATACTTTGTCAAATTCAGAAGAGGGAAGAAAACATTTCTTCAATTTGAATTAAATAATTCTCTTAGCCCATAAATCAAAAATTTGAGATCAAAAGCTTTATAGCTAAAATTATATAGCTATCAAATCAGATATTAGCAGATATATTCCTAATTATTTAATATTGCAAACCAAATAAAAAAAAAAAGCTAATTTTTATTTTGTATACTAAGGATCTAATTTCTAAAATGATTTTATAGAGACACATTTATGTGTGATTTGTATTACCTAATATTTTTAATTTTTTCATTCCAAAATGGCCAGTACTTTTATATACAGCTCAATAATTTAATGATTGAGTTGGTAACTTCAATGGTTGTGGCCCCAGCATTCAATTTAACAATTTGGAGTTTTTATTTTAATCTAAGTTTAAATATTTGTATTGTGTTCTTTATATAGCTTCACAATCTATAGATCCAGTCATCTATAGTTATCATGCTGCTGATCATGCAAGCAATTTTAAAGTTAAACCGATTAACTATTAGCAATTTCTTGTGCATGAATATAAGTGATTTCTCAAAATCCAATTTTAAATTATTCAGAATGTTACAAAATGATATTCATTTAAAAAACCATAAAATTGAAATTCTTTCCTAGTTTTTTGTTTATTTTCCAAATTATAAACAATTTATAAAACCAGTATAAAAAAAATGTTTATAATAAAAAAGATCCATCAGTTAAATAAAGGAATTAGATATTTTTTATTATAAGATAAAAAGTGATATTGAATAAAATAGTTAGTTTAAGCGTTTCAAAAATGTGTTGCTTTGTCCCTCAAAAGTCAGAATTTCTTACAGTAAATTTTTTCAAATTCTTTGATTATTTCACATTTAAAATTTCAATTTAGTATGCTTAATATAAGTGTTAATTGTTTAAAAAAGTAAAAAAATTGTTGCAGTTGTATTTAGTGTTTTAATTCACCTTTATGGAAAATAGAAAAATATTTATGATGGGAAAGAGAAAATATCCTAAATAACATTTTACAACTATACTAGGTTTAATTAGATTAAAGAAAAGTTCACAATTATAGTGAAATTTCTTGGTAATTATACAAATTTGTTTTGATAAATGGTTTGTTTTAATATCAGTAATTATGTATATAATATTTTTGTAGTTGATGTAAATAAAAAAAAAATTCATTTTTAACTCTCATATTTTTAATCACTATATAATATATTTTATGAAAATATTTATTTTTAATGTAGAAATGTATTGATAAAATTATATATATATATATATATATATATATATATATATATATATATATATATTTTACTTTGTAGCAGACGGCCCATTTGTTGCTGCAGTGGAAAATATTTCTGGAAGAAAGTGTGAAACTCTTGGGAAACCTGAAAAATACATATTAGATTGTATTAGAGAAACACATCCTAATATTAATTTCAATCGCTGTATTATGGTTGGCGATAAGTGAGTTTTATTGCAATATTTTTTCAATTTAGTAAATTTCTTTGGCTTATTAAAAAAACATTTTATTATTTATTATTCATTAAAATGATAAATTTTAAATATTGAATATTTTTTGCAATTTCTCAAAATTTTTTATTTATTTTTATTTTTTTAGTGGTTTATACAAAAAAAGATTTTTTAATAATCTGTATTTCTGCATTTCAAAATTTAGAACTGAGTAGAATTATCATAATTATTAGTTTCTGTCGCAAAAACATTCCAGAGAATGTTGCTGATTGTTTTCAGAATGCCTTATTTTATCAATATATAAAAATAAAAATCTTATTTAATTGCATATTTTTATTGTTTTGTGATGAAAATAATCTCACTTGAATTAATTATCTATAATTGAACTTAGAATTAATACTGCAGTTTTTTTGCATATCTCTGTCTATTTGCATACAGGACATTCAAAGTTGTATTCCCAGTTCAACTAACTGATTATAAGTTTACCTTGCCTCTGTAATAAACATTTTATCTGCTATTCAAACATTGATATTCATTTCTTGAACCTAATAAGAATTGTACTTTCTTGAAATTTAAGAGAAGTTCTGTTGATTTTCCTACTGATATCTAAGGCAGTGTTTCTGTAGAAGTTGAGAATCTTGGGTTTAAGATCGAAATCAGGATTCACATGATTAGCAATCTATTAATTTTGAAAAAAAAGTTATATATCGGATAATCAAGTTGTCACAAAGACAAGATTATTACTATTTACATGAAGCACAAGTCATATAATTTAAGGACAGAAAAATTATTTGAAAGCATACAAAGTTCATTAAAATTTCAAGAAACAAATTCTTTTTAAAAACAATTTATTTTGAAACATTGAGTTATCCAAAAAAATGTAGGAACAATATACCATAACCCCTTACATGTTATGTATTAAAACAAGTAATTTTTATTAAACAAAACTGACTACACTTAAGGTTTTTAGTAAATGTTGGATATCAATTATTTTGACATTTATACTCGTGACTATATAAAAATGAAAATTTACTAATGACATTATTTTCCAAAATAATTGAAATTCAATGATTTGATACTGAAAATTCATGAATTGGGATTCCTTCAGACTATTTGCCAGAAACAAACTAAAGTTCATAATGATGGCAGTGATTGTGTTTACAAGTTTAACAGTTTCTATAAACTTAAAAACATCTTGGTAGAACTTTAAAAAAATTTTAACTGCTAAATGATTGTGATGTATTTTTATGCAATATATTATATATATTCTGAACAAAATTAAAGTGTGAAGCCCTCAGTACCTTATCATTTTAGATATTGATAATTTGCTTGTTAAAAGTTCAAATGAATCAGAATTTGAAATTGGTATTCAATCCTTTTGAGAAAGGTGTTGAAATCATCAAATTTTAAGTGAGAAATAATAATTTATTAAGAATATTCAAATAATTAGATTCATTAAATTAAAAGGCTTATATTGAATTTATTTAGAATTCAATAAAACAACAGATTTTAATCCTTGCTGTGCTCAATTTGTGTTTGAATCAATAGATTTTGTACATGGTGAAAAATTTAATAATCTGTATGGTGAACTTTTAATTCCATTGTATTTATCCATACTCATTCAACTGGAACTTTGTACGATCGAGTGCTCTGTACATTGCCTTTGTTGAATTCAAAAGTACCAATTAAAACTTCATAGGCTGGATTTATGAGTGTTGTTTATATAAATAAGTTATTAATAGTAGTTTGATTACTATTTATGTTGATGTAAATTGGGATGATGGGTATGCATATGATAAAAGCAATTTCTGAGTATACTAGTTGCTTGAATAAATGTTAAATAATTTGGTAAATTGAAAAAATTTCTCTTGCTGTCTTCTACTGAGGAGAGATCTTGGTTTTGATAAGATTTATTTAAGATTATTTAGGCTTTTATTGTATTGTGTATAGTGTTAATAAAAAAAAAATTTGTGTGAAAATATGAAAACTGTTAAGATAATTAGGTGGCAACTTAATGCTGTACTAAATAAAAATCATAATGCTTAATTGAAATACATGAATATCAAACAAAATTATATTTAAAACATAAAAGTGTAGGATATAACTTTGAAAAATGTTTATGCCAAAATAAAAGTTTTTTTTTTTTTTTTTTTTTTTTTTTTTTTTTTTTTTTACTTAGTTCTTGATGACCAAAACTTATTTGCGATGTAAATGCAGTCTTTTTCAAAACTGTTTTATGTTTGAAATGTAAAGTCCAGTAGAGGAGATCTTAGCAGATTTCATGTAGGTCATGAGAAGACTGTACTAGATTTGATAGTACAGAGTTCTTTGTACTGTAGAGTAGTTTCTTTGTAGCAACTATATTTGCTGGCCTCATATTTGTTAAGCATATAAAGTTACCTTATGTGCTTAGCACACTTGCCATTTCATTTTCATCACCTTTTGAATTAAATGTTATTTAAAATTTTACAAGCATATTTTTATTATCAATTTTGTTGGATAACTTTTTATCAAATATTTATAGCCATTTCATAGTAATATAATTAATTCATTTTTAACTAATGATAAATTTCCTTTGTAGTTTTTTAATTATAAATTTTCATTTATGTGAAAAAATTCCTTCAAAAGTAACATTTAATTATGATAAGAAAACTATATTAATATAATAAGTTCAAGCACATTATTTTAATTATTTAAAAGATATAATTAAAATAATGCACTTGAAGTAATTAGTTGGTAATCTTACATAGAACATAATGAAGTAACTCTCTTCTGCTAATTTATAACTTGCAATGATTAACTTGTTTTGATTCTTTCATAATTTTAAAATAGAAATTTTATATTTTTTGAACTTGTGCTATTTTGATCATTTATAAATATCTTTTCAATGATCTGAAAATATAACCTCTTTGTAATATTATTATTTCCTTTTTACAGGCTGAATACAGATATACTTCTGGGAAGACGACATGGCATAAGAACTGTTTTAGTATTAACAGGAATAAGTACATTAGAAGATGTTGCTGAGCATAAAAAAAATCTTGATAAAGAAAGCCAATTGCTTGTTCCTGATTATTATTTATCCTGCCTTGGAGACTTATTGCATTTTATACAAAGTTAGTAAGCTTGTCAATTATTTTCTATTCAGAATATCGGTGGTTGGTATCATTTGTGTATTGGCATCATTGTTAGTTGGTTTTACTGGTTATTAATTGTTGGTACCAATTGTATACCAGAGAATAAGTTTTTGACATTACTCAGATATTAGTTGAGTATCAAGGGTTGTTGTCAGTTTGATATCATTTAGTAAAAGCCATGTTTTTTTTTTTTTTTTTTTTTTTAGTTTTTTTATTTATATGTCCTGCACTTATGTAAAAGCATTAATAGTATTAATTTGGCAAAATAATTTTAAGTTAAATTTTCTGTCTATTACAAAAAGTATTCTTTTACTATTAGAAATATGCATATTTTAGGAGACTTAATTTCCCCTTAACAAAATAAAAATATAAAATACATTGTTGATTAGATAATATTTTATTTAATATGATATTGAGGAAAAAATTTTGCTTCTATCCTTTAAATTTAGAAAAAATATTCTACTTCTATAGAGTTTTTGTATCATGTGTGAGCAAAAGAATCTCAGGATAAAAATTTTTGTTTCTTTTTATATTTTATACTACTTTTATATTATAAATCTCTGTTAATATATGTAAAAATATAAACATTTTTTAGTCATTAGAGTTCAGAAAAACTCATATTTTTAATAATTAAATTAAATTCCTATTATGTAATTAACAATTTTAAATAATAGATTTTGAAACATAAGAGTTGTAATTTTGAAATTATATTAATCTTAAAGGTTATGTGTGTGTAAGTTATGTAATTTTTTCCTTTCAAATTTTAGAGCAAATTACAATGCTAACTTTTAAATGATGAATTTGTATCTTTAGGTTATGATTATAAAACCAAATGATCAAGAACGCTTATGAAATTCATAACTGAGCAAATTTTAATCATTATCATGTATTCTCTATAGAGAAAATTTATTTCATAATCATTTCTATGCATTTACAACAATTATCTCCACATAAAATAAATTTGCAAAGATGGCTTTATACAGTATAAGCTGTTGATCGTAATTAATATTAATTTTAAATTTTTAAATTTTTTTATGTTACTGAGGTTATGATCATGACAATTCATTTTTACATAATATGTGTTTATTCTAATTTTTTTTTTTTTTAAATTTTGTTCAAAATAAGAATGTTATTTTTGTTTGTTATATATAATATAACAGACAGAATATATTTGATAAATTTATTCCACTCCTTTGTTGATTTCATTTGTTTAAATGAATGTGTTAAAAATATTTATATATAGTCATGTTACAAAATATTTTAATTACATATTTGAATGTTGTCTTTAGTAATTAAATCTCAACATATATGTAATT
>JAPDSC010013216.1:11251-21404 GCA_026290005.1 Latrodectus geometricus | reverse complement strand
ATATATATATATATATATATATATATATATATATATAGCTTTATTAATAAAAAACCGAATAATATTTTTATGATCGTATAATTAAAAATAATGTCTGTTCTATATTTTAAATACATACAAGGTAATAATTATGTTATAAAAATACAAATTACGTTTTACTGGATTAAACAATTATAAACTAAACTTTGATAAGAATAAATTTTATTAACTTTATATAATTAACAATAACAATAGAAAATTGCATTTATAAATTAAAATGTAATAATTTGAATAATTATTATTCAATTCTTGCAAATTATATTACACAATAGGTATCATAAAAGTTTGACATTTAAAATAATTCCATATTTCTAATAAAACTATCTATTTCATCACTTTAGTAACATGTATCACAATGACTGTAATGTGAATTATTTTAAATAAATTTGTAAATTATTCATTAAAAGATGTTTTCGTAAAGCAAAATATCAATAACATAATTTAAGTAAAATAAGTTATTTCATTTTATTCATGAATAATTCAACTCATAATAATAAAATCAAATGTTTTCTTGAGCCTCACAAAATTTAAATAAATTCTAAATAACTTTTCAATTTTCGACTAGGATAAGATAATAAAATTCACAATTTATTTTAATAAGAAATATAAATATTTTTCAGGATATAAATTACATGCTTATTATTCATTTCTTTCAATATTAAGTTAGGAGAATTAAATTAGAGTGTTTATAAAGTATACAATTTTCTCTCTCTGTTAAAGTTAATGTTTCTTTTGTATATCAAATGTAAATATTTTGTTAAAACATTAACCAGAAGTGTGCGTATTAACAGAATAACTATTTATTTAACCAAGCAAAGTTTCAAAATATTATTTTAAGATATTCAGTGCATAAAATGCAAGACATTAGAATTAAATGCAGTTTTCTTGGATTAGATTTTAATGCGGTTTCCTTGAAGTATATATAATTTTATATTATAGGCTGATGAATTTTAGGAATTATCAATATATTTCTTCCATTTAAAATTTTTTATAATAATCAAAACTGTGGTGAGTAATTTTTAATTACTCATTACTCATCATTTTTAATTACTCATCATATTTCATTACTCATTTTTACTAACTAATTACTCATCAAAACTGATGAGTAATTTTTTTGTAATTAAAAAATTACTCATCAGTTTTGGTGAGTAATTAGTAATTTTTGATGTTTTTTGATTCACTCATCAGTTTTGATGAGTAATTAGTAGTTTTTGATGTTTTTTGTTTTACTCATCAGTTTTGATGAGTAATTAGTAAAGTTTATATGAGTATTTTTGAGACTATTTATATTAAATTTCGAACTCAACTATATTAAAAGCATTAAAAACTGATGGATATTTCATAATTGTCAGTAACATTATGCACACATCTATATTCTTGTTAATATTCACTACAAAATGTCAAATCTAAATTATTTATATGTTATAGTTTTTTTACGAATTAACATCTTGTTTTGGCATATCAATTACACAAACAAAAATCTTCCTATCCCTAAGCTATCAATCAGTCTTGTTTCTTCAATCATATGCGGCCGTTGTATTTGGAAGGGAAGGAAGCATTAGTTGCAGGCATGTAATACGTGCCACAGTGAGGCAGTTCTCTTTGAGAATGGAAACAATTGTATGAACTCTCGGAGATCCAAATCAATTTTCAAAATACATTAGTGCGGAGCTATGCGGGATAATGCTTGAATGTGCTCGATTCCCCACGTCCTTCAGCCCGAGTGAATATGCCCCCATCAGTGACCCATTATCCATCTGAAATCTAGCATTAGGCCGCTCCCGCATGGAGGAAGGCCAGCCCAGTATAAATCTCCTGCAGACCGCTTTTATGGATTTTGATACAATCCTTCGATCGGAATGTAGCTAATGTTCCTTGGGATCACAATAGGCAGTAATACAATTAGAATTTGTAAGTCAGATGTAAGTGAATTCACACGCACACGAGATTAAATTCTTTTGGGTGAACAGTTTAGGTCCGTAAGTATTGTTAAAAATTTGATACGGCCATGATTCACGATTAAAACAATCTGGATTTTTGGCACTTTGAAAAATTTTACAAGAAATTAAGTGTATGGTTTTTATTAATAAAATTGTTTGATCATACAATAAATTTAACAATTTCAATTAAAATAATAATGAAAGTACTTACTTACGTTTTATAGGGATCAAATTCATTATTTAGGATGAATATTATATATTATAATCAAAAACCGTAACAAAATATGTTTTTGCTTTTTTTAAGATATCTTTAAAATTAATATAAATACTTAGTGTTCCTATTATTATGTAGTTATTTTATGTCAGTAAAGAATGCTTTGTCATTGGCATTGTTTCAGTAAAATATTATAATTTTATGGTTTTATTTAATGAAATAAGCTATGAAGATTGTAAAATAATTCTCTAAAAGTAAATTACTTTTAAGTCTATGTTATTGCAATTAATTTTAAAGATACCTTTTCAAAAATATTTCCTGTCTATTTAAAAATTAAGAATGATTTTTCAAAGTTAGTTTTAATTCAACATTTTAACTTAAAATAAAAATAAGTTAAAATAATTTGCTTCTAAAATTATTTTTACATAAAATAGGCAACTGACTGAAATTAGGTGACTCATGAAAATTTTGATAGATGCATTTATATTCACATCTAAGATAAATAAAGTTTTCTATGAATACAATTTATATTTACTAGTAAAAGTCTACAATCTGATCCCTTAGAAATGTTAACTATCTGAATATTTTTTCTATTCTTTCGAAGCAAATACATGTAATAAAATTAGTGATTTATAAGGAATAAAAATATTCAAAACTAATACGATTTTCCTTTTAAACTAAGTGTATAATTATACAATGAATCGTTCAGAAGAAAAGGAAGTCAAATAAAAAGTTTAAGAAAGCAAAACAATTTTTTACGAATGGGAAGGAGAAACAATAACTGAACTATTTCAATTAATTAAGATGAACAAATTAACTTCAAAATCGTTTACGTCATCTGTATATATAATCAATATCATTAATATATGTAAGCAACAACCAACAAATACCAGAAATATAAACAGCAGATTTTTGCAGTTACTTTTTACGTATTTTAGTTAATGATAGGATATTTTGATGATGTAGGCATTATTTAATAATAATATCTAAGTCATCAGATTTTTTTTCTGTGCCACATTTAATATTGAGGCATAAAAAATATTCGCATGTAGCAAATATATTTGTAATTAAAATTTTTTAAGGAAAACTTTTTCTTTTAAACAAAAATTTCTCAACAAACTGACTGTTAGTAATATATACTATTTTTTATTAAGTAGGTTAGTAAGAAGGGAAATAAAATTTTAAAAAAGAAATCAATGCTGCAAAATACTAAAAATTCAATACACACATCAGTTTGTCAAACACTCAAAATGCTTTAAAATATAAAAAGTGAAGTAAATTTGTTTTATTTTTTTTTATATATACTCTGTGTTATCGAGATCTCTAACGTAATCCGGGGTGCAAAGGTCGACGTGACCTACTTTCATAAAATCTTAGAAAAGTGGACCATAAAACAGGGATTCCATCAAATCCTACCCAAAGAAGAGGGTCTTTTGTAGTGTCCATAAATTTGGATCGATTGGAGATTTGATTTGCTGCTCCTAGAGCCTTCACAATTGGTTTTCTTCTAGACAAAAATAAAGTGGTCAGCAATGAGAGTCGAAGGAGCAAGTAAAGAAAAAGATGGATCTGCAAAATTTTGCTAAACTTTATTTTCATAAGTAAATTTTCCAAAAATAAAATATTTTATTCTATAAAAAGTACGGGAGTAGGTATTTTTTAGAAATTCTCAAAAGAAATGGTGATTTCTGTTTATCCTACAACTAAGTATTTTCTTCTAATATTTTGAACTAGAAGACAATTTTTTTTAATGTATTCCTACAAAGTAATCAAAAAATAGCATAAAAACTGTTAGATTTTGTGATAATTTTGAAAAACTAAAAATGAATTTATTTTAATTTTGTAAGCAAAATACTGCTCAATAACTGTACATTTGAAAACAAATTAAATTTCTTTTATAAGTGTAATTTGATCTAATCATTCAAACCAATGCATGAATGAAAATATGATCCAAATTACATCAGAGAGAGATTAGATTAGTTCTAACTTATGGTTAAGACATTTAAAAATCTTTTAAATTGATTTTAAAGCTAGTGTATGTGAAAAGTACATCTCAAAAAAACATCTCATGAGAATAACATAATATAGATAACTTTGCAGTCTGGCGTTTTTACTTACAGAAGTTTCACAGGGTTACCGTAAATATAGACTAATAGGTTACATTTTAAGTCTAAGACAAAGGTGCAATGGAATCAACGAATCAGAATTCTTAAGTGAAATAGATAAGAAATTTTATTTTGCTTAAGATTTCTAATCAGACGTTGTTGAGACTGCGAAATGTGTGTGCGCTGTCAGATAACTTCAGACTTCAGTGCTAACCATCAGGATTTGTTTGCGGGTGAAATGTTTAATGAACCATCATTGGTATGGGAACACGTTTTTTATTGTTGACAGTATGATCTCGTCAGGATGATTTATGCCTCTTATGCACCTTTTAACATTACTATTGGTGATTAGAGTTATTTTGATGGTCTAGTAAGTCTCATTTTGTATGAGCCTGGGAAGATTTGTGTATGAGTGTAAAGAAAAACCTCATGAATCTTTGAATCTTCCATGTCAAAAAAATTGTTCAACTAGATGGAGTCTCGAACATGGTAAGGAGGATATGGTGCTAACATCTTATTAAACCCCTTAATTTTAATTCATTAAGGTAAATCTGAAATAGGATAAATTTGTGAACATCTTATCTGAACATTTCCATTCATGTTTATACGCATTACTATTGACTAGGACGATTCCAGCTGTATAGTTTGACGTACCATATTTTGAGAATTACTTTCTACTGGCTGCAAAACCTCTCATAAAACAAAAAAAGCAGTACCACATGGCAGGCTTAACTTTTATTGACCATTTAAATTACCAAACATTCAAATTATTGAGTCTTATTGCTGTACAGAACTTCTAACTGTA
Source organism: Latrodectus geometricus (assembly GCA_026290005.1). Taxonomy (NCBI): domain Eukaryota; kingdom Metazoa; phylum Arthropoda; class Arachnida; order Araneae; family Theridiidae; genus Latrodectus; species Latrodectus geometricus. The sequence continues at coordinate 16,301 of JAPDSC010013216.1, read as the reverse complement.
TTGATATTTTACAGTTAGAAGTTCAAGAATGAACTCCACCGTTTAGAAAGCTTCAAGATTAGGTAATTACGCTCCAGGATTCATTCTCTGAATTGCTTAAAATTTTCTTTCAGACATAACACAAATCGTAGCCTAACTACTTTTGGTATATCTGCATGCTTATGGGAATCTCCCATATGATATTAAATAATGTGTCTTTTCACTTGCAATTGAGTGAATATTGCTGCTTTTGCCTCTCTGCATAAATATTATTATGATATATGATTATATATAAAAATTCTAAAAATATTATTGATCTGATAAAGTGAGTTAATAAAAAAATTGCTGCAAATTACCTTAAAAAATTTAAAAATGATTTTTGTTCTAAATTTTTGTTTCAGGTCATACAAGAAAGCCTTCCTATACCAGGAACAGAGTTACACCTAGTGTACCACAGCAGTCGTGCTGGTGGGTACCTTTCTACCATTCAACTGCAATTGACTCCTGACTCCATACCGGAAGACCTAATTCTTATTCATTTAAGAATATCGATTGAAGGTATTCTCTTTGAAAAGCAGTTTGAAGCGGATCCCGCCATTAAATACACGTATGCCTGGAATAGGAGAAATGTCTACAGACAAAAGGTCTATGGAGTGGCGACTGCAACAGGTATGTCATATTGAATTTCTTTTACAGTAAGCTTCTATATGTGACAGAAAAGTTAAGGAGAATTCATTATTTACGTTTCCCGTGTCAGAAAATATATGCAATGTGAACATAAAATTTACCAATTATTACAAGTATTATAGCCCTAAATTGCGTTAGAAAAAGTATATACGCACTAATAAAATTTTATAAAGTTACAGAAATTATAAAAATTTATTATTTGCAAATAAAAGCTTTAAGTAATAAACTTGTTAGTAATGAATAATCTGATAAAAATTTGCATTGTTTACACTTTTAATAAGGAAAAGTATCTTTAAAGAAATACGTTAAATCATTAGTCATAATACTTTCATCTCCATTTAAATACCTACTTGATGGAACACGAGAACTTTTTACGAGCTCTCGAAATGCTTATAAGCTGAAATAATAGCGCATTAACATACACTTCAAACAACCTCATTTTTTCCCACTTTCACTCAACTCCATGTTACTGATGCGCAAAGCCTCTTTTCCTTTTATTGGCACTCATTCATACGATGATTGAAGCCGTAAGTGCAGTATGAATAAAACAGCTACTTTTCTCTTTGTGGTTTATTGGAGACTCGGGAATTGCTCCCGTTTCTAGGAAATTCCAATAATGCTTCGTTAGAAATCATTTTATTTTTTTTATTTTCTTAGTATTCTGTTCCACAATAGTGAATATTAATAAAAAATAGAATTAATAAATATTAAATCTTTAGAATGCGTGAAATATCTCATAACAGTAATAAGATTAGAAAATACTCGGCTTTTGTTTTCTCAGTCATGATGAATATTCCATAATCGGTAACAAACTATTGTATGAAACATTTAGCATTATTGAAAGTGCATATTTCTATATTCGAAAAACGACCATGGTGGCCAGTTTGGTTAGGGCGTTTGTTTTCATTATCGGGAGATAATGTGTATGAGTTTTTACCCAACCAAAGATTCGTCGTGTTCGCTAATTGCATTTGGTGCAAGTTAAATATGTCATGGTTGCAATGTCTTCCAAGTGAAATGATAAAACTGTTGGTCTTCTGATTAAACCCAGCTTGTAAATCACTAAGACCCACCCACATTAGGGACAATGATAGTACAACCAGTGAGTGTTCTTCTATATAAGTTGCCATCACTTCCTCCCTTCCTGAAAGGTATTATCATCAGGGTATTAGAAGTAACAAAATAAATAAGAAATTTTCGAATTTTAAATCCATAATTATTGGCTTTTAATTAATTATTGGTAAACTCGTTAGTTTTAAAACAATTTCAGGGATAGTTCTGAATATAGATATATTTACGAATATCACATCACATTTGAGGTATAAGGTTTTGGCTGCATAGCTTGCATAGATTTCAACAATCTCAACACAATACCCGTTTATTACAATTCATCTAGGACTGAACACGTTACTCTCTGAGAAAACTCTTCTTTCATATACAATAACTAAATGCTCAATTTGTAGATATTAATGCATTCTACTTCGATAATTCTAGATTCAGTTCAGTTAGAATTAACTGAACTGAATCTAGAATTATCGAAGTTAAATTAATAATAAAATTAATTGAAATTTTGACTAAAATAGATTCGATTTTATATATCCTTAAAGTGTTCTATAGATACTTAGTATATACTTTAGACACTTCATGATATATAATATGTAATAATAGTAATAGAATATTTTAATTCCCCTAAATTATAAAAAACCATTGTTTTGATAAATTGTCTTACAGTTTAAAATAAATTGCATCTTAAACACAATACATTCAATAATTTTGATACAATTTGGATATTTATTGACTTATAACTAAATTTTGAAATATCAAAGACTAGTTATTTTCCAAATCCCATGTCACATAAGGCAAACAAGAAATAATGGCATTATTTCTCATTTTCAATAGAAAAATTCAATTCTTTCTTTATTATTCAATTTATAATTTATAAAAAACCAATCATATTAAAAAGTCCCATAAAAGATAATTAAGCATAGCTTTCAATTTCCCATTGATTTAACTATCGAAATTATTTAATAACTCAGTTAAAAGATCATATTTCATCTTATCAGTTGAGCTAGATTAAAAACTATAAAATACTCCTATACTTCTATTTTAAGGATTGCATCCTCTAATTATACCTTAATGTAGAGTAACAGTTCAATTATAATAAGTAACAGTTAATTTAAACTGGTATTGTTCTTAGTTTCAACTAGAAATGTGCAATATTATTTTCATTTACAATGCAACATCAGGAATGGCTCATTAATTTGCAAAAACTATCTTGAAAACTAATGATGAATAGTGCACTGAATTTACGAAGTTAATTGTTTTTAGCTACATTTTAAGATTAATTTAAATGTATAGTTACTTTTTTACTGAATTTAGTTTTAATGGTTTTGCATTGTATATGAAAGAAAAACATTTTTTGCCTATGTACAATGGGATATCAGAAATCTTCATTAATCAAAAAAATGTTCTCTTGAAAACTGATCATGGTTAGTGCACAAAACTTAAGAATATAATTGTTTTCAGCTACGGATTAAAATTAATTTAAGTGAAATGTTACTTTTTACTGAATGTAGTTATTCAGTATGTCATGAGGCGGCACATAATGTGAAAAATTCTAATATATTTTTTAAATCTGTTTCACAATCAAAAAAACATCTGCTCACTTTATCTTCGCTTATTAAATCATGTTATTGTTTCTAAACTGCAGCTCTGTTACGATTTATTTGATAGTAGTTGCTCTTGCGCGAAAATCTGAACAAAGTCTGAATATTTCTTAGAATTACATAAAAATCTATCAAATAATCAATGTTTGAATTGAAAGATTGGATCACATTTTTAATCTATTTCATATTCAAAGTTCATCGTTACCATATTTTCATGAATTTCTTTTAATTTGAGAAGAGAAAAAATCTACCAAAATAAGATGACAGATTACTACTGTATGTTTTGTATGAATACAGCAGAAATAAAATTATTTAGCCAAAAGAACGATCTAAAAATATTTACTGGGAAACTTTTTAACGGTATTAAGAGACTTTTATATTAGGCTTAATGGATGATATAAGTAATATTTATATGCGTCAGCAAAGATAGATGTATGTACCCTATGATAAAAGCTTCAATCAAACCGAAATTCTAAAGAATAGAGCAAAAATAAATGACAGTTGCTTAAAAAAATCATGTTGTTTTTCAAAACAAGATTGATGATTGATTGGTTGATATGAATGGATATGACTGCTATAAATGGACTGGTAATGTTAAATGCTATCTCCGAACATCGAATAATTATAACACTCTCTCTGCATTTTAGAGGAATAAATCTTCTAAAGACACCTAATCTCAAATTTTCAGAGTACAGTTATATATCATGATATGAAATACTTTTCGAAAAAAATGATTAAAAATGAGGACACGTTCGTTTTTGTTAAATATGATAATGCGATTTGGATATTAATCTTACTCAAATGTTCTACAACTTATAATAACAAAAGTCGACAAGATAAATGATGTTATTTATCATTTTTGACTGAGTATTTAAAAAAAAAATAATATCTAAAGACTGATATTCTTGATTTGTAAGTGAAAACATTCAGGAGAAATCGAATTCAATTACTTCATAAATAAATATTACTCTTCAGCTTGTACTTCCAGCAGAATTTAGAGTAAACATAATCTAGTAATATTTTAAAGAGAGGATTTATGAAGATTGTTTTTACACAGAATGTTTTTATGAGGGATTTGTCATTTCTTTATTTTTTCAAAAATACTAGAATTTATTTTTCTTCCCTTTTATATAAATTGAAGCTTTAGTATTTAATATGGATTATTTTACATTAAAAATGTAACGTCTGTGAATTTGGATTTTTATTTATATCTTCATTTATTCTCTTAAAACACGTGCAAACACAGTTGTTTAAAAATATTTATTTATTGTATAGTTTTGTGGATTGCTAATAATTGCTGATACAATGTGACATGTCTTCAAATATGATTTTATTCAGGGTAAAAATTAACTTTACGGTCGCTGTTGGTGACTTTTTCAAAAAATCGCCAAAAGCCTCGCCAATCTGCACAAACAAGGTATGAAAATAAACAGAATATTCCATTTTTCATTGGTCGGTTCCCATTTTGTCAGAATACTCCATTTTTTATTGGTCGGAATCCCTCATTCGGGATTGGTCAGAAATGGTTCGGTTGCCAGAAAATGTTATTTATTGCCAACTTTGGAAAATTGCGTCAATAGCGATCGTACAGTAAATCTGAGCCTGATTTAGAATAAAAATAAAAATTACATTTGTTATTCATTAATTGTTAATTTATCAATGCAACTGTTTTTCTTGAAATGAAAACAGAGATATTTCACTTAAAACTTTCAAATTTT
>JAPDSC010013216.1:0-10851 GCA_026290005.1 Latrodectus geometricus | reverse complement strand
CTTCATTAGTTGTGTTTAGAGTATTAGATATATACTTATTTAGAGAAAAATAAACACAAACAGTATTTTTTGCATACAAAATATAGATAATAATAACCTGCTTACCTATATTTATATTATTTCAGCTGTGATTATGACAGTAATTTAATGAAAACAATAAAATCCCAGAGCTTTTCTAGATAATTTCAAGGTTTAACGGTAGGTACCAACGTAAGAAAAATAAATAAATAAATAAAAATGGCGTTAAACATATTACTAGTAAGTAAATACAATATATAAACAGTGCTATGTTTTCAATCATAACAATGTTTTCAAGAAACATTATCATAACTCATTTAATTTGAAACATCAAAATAAATGACAATTAAAGATTTCAGTTTTAAGTATTGTTTTATTGTGTTTATTTATTAACATCATATCAATAATTTGAAGTTCAGATTTTATTGGTAACATGTGCCAAAATAATAATGAAATTTCAAAAATTATTTGCTTAAACTCATCAAACTTCTCAGATTAGACAATGAGAGAAACAGATTAGGTAGAAGCAATATCAGTATTAAGAACTTATCAGTTTAGACGGAACCATAATCATATTTTCCGAAAATGCTTATCATTTGTCAAACAATATCATTTTGGACTCAAAATTAAAATATATTCTCTGTTGCTTTGGAAACACAAAAGTATTCAACAAACAAAGATTATTGTTCAAATAAAAAAAATTTACAATTATTACTACAATCAAACATAAAATTTAAGACAAATGTCACGGAGGTTTTTCTTAAAAACATTTTGTCACACTATTCAATTTTTTATATCCTTCCCATGAGAAATAATCTAAGAGAAAGGGATATAAGAATTTAAATATGTGATATTCCACGTATGAGAGTTAAAGATAAGGATTTTACGAGAAAGAATTTTGATCATTACAATTATAATTGTCACTTAAAGTTCCAGAAACTAATCTTATTTTGCGCAATGAGATGTGTAATTGCTTTCTAAGCAAGCACACAGGTGACAATTTATGTTACAGATTCAAACTTATTTTGCATTTATTAAACAAATCAATGCAACATGATTGAGAACTTAAAAAAATCTAGATTGAGAAAGAGAGAGACTGATTAAATCTTATTTCACAAAAGTTTAATGATATGAAATATTTCATTTTTGAATTCTCTGTTCTTAAATGTAGTTTTCGTTTAGTAAAAAAAATTCTCAGCGATTTTATTTTGTTAAACGATTTTACTTCATTTAAAATCTTTTAACAGTTTTATTTCGTTCAGTAAAGTTGTTAAAAGAATTGGAATGAAAATGAATAGTTAGAGAAATCACATAGACAATTTTCTAGCTCAGGAAAATTTATACAACTTATGAATTTTTATATTATAATTTTATTTTTAGCCAATCTTATCACACCTGTAAATTCAGTAATTCGAAAGTAATGTATTTATATCAATTCATTGATAAGTTCAGCCTGTTTCGTAACTGCAACCATTAACTTCAGATTTAAACTCTTAAAATAGTGATCCTATCTCTTTATTATTAAGGTTACTAAATAAATAATTGCCGCTTCTCATAAGCAGCAAATTATTGAAGCTCAAAATAGTTTCGATAAAATATTACTCATTTTACAAAGCAATAAATGAGAGATAATTAAAATTTGTATTTTATATGATGAAGAATTTCGCCAAATTGTCTATTTTACCATGTATTTATCGATAAGCTTGTTAATTGCTCTCGAGTACCCGAGCACTATCACCGCAGTATGAGTCTCTTGGGGCAGTAATGAACCGCTAATCCTTCTTCATTAATTACTGATCGATCTACTCTTTATTACTCTAGATGTTTTATAAATTGAGTCTTTAATGAGAAATTTTATGCTTAAAATTAAATATAAATAAGGATATCAGATATTCATTGTACATTGATGATTCATCTAGATCGGATACAGTCAGAGAGATAAAAATACTCTCTGAAATACAATTTAATCCTTTATATGGTTTTTAAATTTTAATGTGTTTATCTAATTTAACATATATTTGATATTAATTAGCTTTTCATACATGATGACGTTTTCAAATAAATTTGAATAATTAATCCACTTTAGTATGTGCATTTGTATTAGCTGCCAATATCATTTAAATATGTAATGTAAATTGAATTAAACATCTTCCTTTGCTAAATATCTATTAAGTTAATTGATGAATCCATTAATTATCGATGAAAAATTATATTTATATGTTTTATATAATTATTTTAACCACTTCATGATAATTATACTGTTAAAATCTTTACTATTGTTTACTTTACAATTGTTATTTTAATGAATCTATAAATTAACTAATAATGGAAATGGATTTAGTACGATATAAAATTTTGCCCTGTCTCTAGGATCATTTTCCCGTTCTTTATTACAAAGCAATAAAGCCTTAACACGACAAATTTTTCATTTTCTTCTTTAAAAGCTACATTGCAAGGCAATGTGAAGTAAATGAAAACTAAATTTTCTGTGTTTTATGTGATAAAGTTTACATTAAGTGGGCAATAATACTGAAAGCTAATTGTATACGTAACAATCTTGTTATTTAAATTATACCTCAAAATTATGAGGTATTAATTGCTATGGTGTAAATTTTAGAATCCATGTCATGCAAAAGTCAATATTATCGCTTACAGATTTAATTCCCAAAGTAATCAGATTATTTCTTCAGAATGAGTAATGTTGTATATTATTTTTTCGGAATGAGTAAAATGTTTATTATGTACAACAGAATAAAAATCAAAATGAGCAGAAATTTTAATTGCACTGTATTCTTGCAAAAGATGTTGCATTGATATCAACAACAGTAATGTCTTATAACAATGATAAAAAAGGAAATATAAAAACTTTGTAATACCTACTTCAAGAAACTTTATGGGTATATTATTATATGCTGATCAAAAATAATTGGAATTCGATTTTTCGATGAAATGGAAGAAAAAGGTCGATGTTTTCTTTTAAGGATTAAATTTTCACAAAAGATGCACTCAAAAAGACCTTTAATAGAAATTTCAGAAAAAAAGCCAAATAATTCCACTCTACCTACTTTTGTCTAATTAAGAAAAGAAATCTTTACATTTCTGATGCCCCTTATCATCCGATAATTCCTAAGAAATAAGAGCAGATAACAATAAGCGATTTCTTTTTCGAACAATCACAAAAGAACTGGCAATTGTTTTCGTCGAGAAGGACGACAACCATTCGATTGAAATCGCTGAATCTTTATTTTCTACAAAAGAAAAAACCCTAAAAACAAAATGGCGATGAAAAAAAAAAAAAGGAAAAGGATCGATAAAAAAAAAGTCGTCTGCTTATAGATGCTTTTATCCTAATTACACAGTCAGTCACACAGACGTCGATTGAAAAGATATGCCTTTGAGCAGAATGGCAACCATGTCAACGGGGGAAAGTGACATATTATTGACAAATGCGGCAGGCATTCAAAGTATGTTTATTCGATATCCGTCTTTCATCTGCTGGCGAAAGGGTTGTTTCTCCAAATTCTCCAATCAATTCGAAGCCCTTTTCACTTAACCAAATGGGCTTAAATGGGAAGAGAAATGCATTTTTAATATATCAATCATTTCTATACTCCTAGGTGCATCTTTCGAATTAATCGATTGCTACTTGTTTAGCATTAAATATAGTGTTGAAGTAGCATATTCTATGTGGTGACTTTGGTGCTTACCTGAAGTTAAAATTATCCAACTCATTTTTTTTCTCAGTTTCGGAGATTTTTATTTATTCTTTTCGATCATATATTTGCATATTGTCTAAATAGTATTGAATTCCTAAAAAGTTAAAAAGTTCGGTTTTTGCCATAGAACATTTCAGGTGTATTCCTAATCATTTTTAGACATGGATTAACTTTCACGTAATTTTATGCAAAATCAAAATAAGAAATTAATATGAATCACATTTATATACTAGAAAATTAATTTTATGTGAAATAAATTAATTTTAAGTTAAAATAAATTCTCCTGTATATTATATTAAGATTAAATAGAGAGTTTTTGTCTTAGAATATTTCAGTATTCCTAATCATTTTTAGTCAGGGATCAACTTCCACATAGTTTTATGCAAAATCAAAATAAGAGAATTAATATAAATCACATTTATATATAAGAAAATTAATTTTAGGTGAAATAAATTAATTTTAAGTTAAAATAAATTCCCCTGTAAATTATGTTAAGATGAAATAGAGATATTTCTGTATTATTTCTTTATTATTGGTTCAACTATTTAAATATTATATTTAAAACATTATCTCAAAAAATAAATAGAGATTAACAATTTATTGATATAAAAAATATATAACTAAATTATTTTTCCAGACAGTCACTTATAATATTGTTTTATTATTCTTCAAATAATAAGAATTAATATTTTTAAGCCTTATAATTACTATATAAACTTATATAATTGAATTAAATTCTCTTGATAATAAATAGAAAAAGTATTTAAACTCCCACAAAATTAAATAATATGCATGACGTATAAGTATATAAATAAGATTTTATTTTATATTAGAATAATCTACATTTTATAAACATTTCTTGCACAGTTTCCTCAGTTTAAATAAGATATAATATTTTCTCAGACAAATTTAAACAAATGCCTTCAAATCCAATTAACCCCAAATACCAGCTATCCATAGAATAAAACTAAATTCTTTTAACCTAATCCATGGATTTATTTCCTTAATTTCATTTGTTGTAATTAAAAATCAGCCAAATCCTATCAGGCTGAGCAGAGCAACTAATCCCATTACGCTGAATTAAATAGTTAACTTCATTTAGTCCAAACTAAGCAATGGATTCCCATTAAGTCCGAATAAATTTACTTATGTGACCAGCTTGCCTTAAAATTTTAATCACTTTACATATTAAACCTATAAAAATATCAATAAAAGCCACACTTAAAATAATTGCAATATGCAAAAAACATTTATGCATTATTATTTAATATAGAATTTTCTGTGTTTAATTTATTTTAACATAGAAATAATAATAGAAAATATTGCCTCATTTTTAAAGGTCATTTGTTTGCTTAAAATTCGAATTAATTAAATAGAATCATTTACGTATATTTCTTTATAGATAATTCCTTTACTTTAAATAATTTCTGACATTTTTAATTGTCTTTTTTATTTATTTGCTTCTAAAATTTGAAGTAACAATGATATAGTCAAAAATATTGGACACAAAGCAATTAAATAGAAAAATAATGAATTAAAACCATTACATTAATGTATAGAAATGTAATTAATTATTTATTTATTTTTTTACTTATTTATTTTTTAAATAAAATAAAAAAACATATATTAATCTTAAGGTACATTTTTAAAAGGAAGAAAATGATTCTAATAGGATCAAACTTCAGACTTAGAAATAAAAGAAAATGCACAATTTTCAATTTAATGCTTAGATTTTATTCTTTTTCATGTCTGTTTTTTAAAAATGACTGGCAACAGACAGTTAAATGTTCTAATATATTTACAGTAGATCATTCTTTGGATAATTGTTTCTATTTTTAATATTGAATTTTTTTATACATATTATATTGCATATACCCATATTTATTGCTTTTTGTCTAATTTCTTAATAAGATTTGTACAAAAAGGCTATGAAAATATCTTAGATTAAAATCATGCTTACTTGCTTATGATATATGCATCGAATAATTCAAAATTCAGTGCTATTCTATTTCACCAGCTCAAATTTTGCCATGTTAACTATTTTGGTGACAACTCACAGAAAATAGCTAAAGAAATAGTAACTGTTAGTTAAAAAAAATTATTTTCAAGGCAAAAATATTTTTTCAATTTATTTAAGATGTTTGTAAAGAATTGTTAAAAAATTGAAAAAAATAACAGGGTAAAAGCTGTAATTGGCGATATTTTGTTTCGGTTGTTAGAATTATTTAACGACATTATCACCTGCGCAGGTAATATAGAAAAGTACCCAAAATTCACTTGTTTACCGTATTCTAATCATCTAGTTTATAATAGTTATTGTTTTTTACTTATGACACTTAGCAAAGACACAAGTCCGCTTGTCAGGGACTGGGAGAATGAATTCAGAACAACCGTCTTCGAATAGGGCACCCCCAAACGAAGAAGGAAGTATGACTCACAGATGGCAGCATCATCTGTGTCTTCCAGTTAGTGCTGCCATCTATGAGCGATATATTTAGAGACTGAATGAGTGATATATTTGAGGGAAAACCCATAGCCTGGCTTCAACCAATCCTAGAGGTAATAATTTGCAATGGGAGTAAGGAAAACATTGCAACCCGACAAATTATACATGACAACAGTCTCGGATCTTCAGCTAAGCCGGGATTCGAACTCACTACCTTCCGTTAACGGGAACGAGGACCTAACCAACCAGGTCACCGTGGCCCAGTAATTAGTAATTAATTGATAGCTTTAACTTCTGCAGAAATTATACTCTTCATCTTAGGGTATATTCAAATATTTTTATTAATTTTTAGTTTTCATAATACGAATCAGATATTACTTCTGAAAACTAAATCATATAACACGATCTGCAGTATACTTTATTTTATTTTGGATATTCTTATTTCCTGAGTTTGGATCATTTTGTCTATTCCATTAAATATCTTTAAATTTATTTTTCTTGATGTATCATATTAACTTAAATTTAGTAAGTTAAGACAAATAAGAAATTTTTAACCAATTGTTTTCGTTTTATATTCCTCTTTACTGACTCAGCATTCAACATGCGAATGTTTTTTTTTTTTTTTTTTCTAGCAGATAACAAGTTACTTTAGACTAAAACATTGCACATTAATAACTTTACTAAAAATAAAAAGTTAAATATGCAAACTTTCAGGATATCAATATTTTTGTTTATCAGAAAATATTGGCGAAAACATTATTATTGAATTCGAATGGACTAAAATTTTTATTTATTTATTTTTGGAATTATTCATAAAATTATATAAAATACAGAAGTCCTTATTATTAGAAAAAAAAATTATTTCAGAGCTTCAACTTTACGAATGAATTCGAGCTTTGTTATTGCATAACAAAGCTCAAATTACTAATTAAATAGCTAGCTTAATTAAGAAGTACTTTCAGAAAATAATGAAAGAAATAATTTCTTTCCAATAATGCATGTTTCAGTGCTTCTCAAAGTACTTTCCTCCAGCATCAATGTATTTCTGCATTTGAATAAACTAATCATCAAAGCGGATATGCCACATTGAAAGGGGAATTGCAGAAACATGGCATTCGCAAGCTTCAATGATTTTTACGGCGTTGTTAAAACATTGACCACTTTTTTTTTTATTTTTATAAACGGTACAGTAAGCACAATCAATGAGTCATCAATTCAATTTTCCCATGCATCAAATGATCAGTTTGTGAGCTATCATTGTATTGGTGTAGAATAATACGATGATTTGAACTTTTTCTTTAGTTCAGCAATTGTAATTTGCAAAAGATCATTGATTATTCTACTATCTTTTAAAGAAATAATTTCAATATAGTCAGATTTATTGAAAAAAGTAACATTGCTTGAAAATCTTTGTGTCTTTCAAGAAACATCTGGAAACATCCAAAAGATTGGTTGTTGTTTTTTTCTGGTTTCATGTGATTAAACACAAGTATTCTCACCAAATGCAATACTGTGTATATGATTTAAATCACTGAAATCGAAATTTATTAGTCAATAGTTATTTTATTAATGAGAAATGTGAAAGTAACATTCCAGATTTCTGAAAATATGTATCTGGTAGAACCTATAGCATATTGAATTATAAATATTTATAATTCAATCATTGAAGTGTTTTCAGATGATATCTAGATCTAGTTAAATTATATATCATCGTGTTTTCAGAATGATGATGCTTATTTATGCGTAAAATGGAAAAGAAAAATTTCCATCAATCAGTTAAGTCAAAATAGAAATCATCAACAAATTGATAGTTTTTTTATAAATAAAAAAGATAAAATTAAGTTATAATTAATTAATTAAATCTTTATGTTTGAGCTTTATTGATACTTTGGAAAAAGCAGCTATTTTTGTAACTCCTTAATTAAATATGTGTTCCACCTTCACCGAGATTTTCACCAAGAAATTGAATATAGTCTTGTGAAAACTTCCTTTGCAGCACCATCTGTATTCTGGGAAGAAAACTGGATGTATTATTTTTTTGAGGACAACAGATACCATCAGATTTTTTTCTCGTGATTTGCCAGTGGACACTTGGGGTCTTTCTCTTTTGAGCAGGGATAGAAAGTCTTTAAGACTTGTACTGAGTGTAAAACTGCTCAAATGAAACCTGAATATATTTTAAGTGTAATATCCAAACCTCTCTTGATTTTTTAATTTTTCTGCAAGTTTTTGAACTTGCAGAAAAACTTGGTTTTGGACTTGCCATTACAATTAAAGACCACGAACAACTCATTATTGAACTTAGGTACATTTTAATCTATATGTAAGAATGAGCTGATGCAAATTATATATACTGTATGCTAGTGTTCATTGTTTTATTTCCTCTGTCAGTGAAATTTGTAGCAAGAAAAGTTTTATTCATTAATATATTTTTATAGTGAAAATTATTATTGCAATACATTATAAAAATGTTTTTTTTTAAATAATTACTTATTTCGTTTATCGCATATTCGAAAGTTTATTAAGATTTATTATTCATAAATGAACTATTCCACCTTATTTAAAAAAATAATTAATTTTCCTAAAGTACAATAATTAGGTCCCTCAATTCGTCGATATTTTTTCATCCCCCAAACAGACCTTATACTTTCAAAAAAATAATAATAATTTAACATAAATCCATTTTAATATTAACATAATGTATAATATCGTAGATAATGTTATTGTTTGAAATGATTGTCATGTCAAAAAATTAACCACAGGGTACAAAACAGAATTTGTTTTAAAATAAATTTTTTATATAATAGCAAGTTCAATATGCATATGATGATATTTAAATGATTGTCACTATAAAAACCGAATGCAAGATATTATTCAAAACTACAGAATTTAATAAAATAAATGTAAAACTGTTACATTTAAAATGAATTTGATATATCTTTTTTAGAAGAACATGAGATTATTTTAAAAACATTTAACTGTCTTTGAAACAATATTTTGACATATTTTTCTAGAAAATATTTTATTTATAATGTTGACAGGGCGAACAAATTTAGAATAAAGTCTATCTGAATATTAAATGAGTTATATTCTATCTCGTTTTCTTCTGAAGACGTAGATTTAATTAAATTATAGATTTTTATAGGGCTTCTTTCCTTTAATATTGCATTATTTCAATATTATATATTATACTACATATTTGCATAACTTATGTTTCATGTTTTTTGAAACTAATAGATATGAAAGTTATGAATTGAAACTAGGAACCTTCTAAGAGTCTGCATATTATATTTTGAGAAGTTGATTCATAATGTATCAAATTATTATTAAGAATGCATTACATCTTAAGAAATTTTCTAAGCATACACAAAAATATTCTAAAATTCTATATACTACCCTGAATTATTTGCTTAATTTTAGAAAACTAAAAGTTTTATAACATGATTTGATTATCATATTAGTTTTTACAAGTATTGGAAACTTATATAAAACAAAAGTACAACTTATTCAAATTTTTAATTGAATTTTTTTAATAAAAATATTTTCATTATTTCATACGAGCAGAAATATTTTCAATCAAGTTATTCTACGCCCCAAAAATAGAATCAATTCCAACTTTTAAATTAGCTTTTTGGTTTTATTATGGAATGAAATGGAATCTAAGTTTCAAAACAAAATATTTTATTGATTTTATACCCGAAATAAATGATTTGTGAAACCACGAAATTTAAAATCAATATTTCGTCAAATCTTGTCCAAAAATAAATTCAAGAAATCTTCCCGTTAAAGTGTTGTATAAATATTTTATCGAAGAACCCAAATATTTTCCATGTTCTTAAAAAAGTATTTCTGTATGTATATAAATCTATATATGTGTGTATACATATATATATTATATGTATATAGGCGTGATTCTGTGTGCATAAAAATTTGTATTTTTAATTGATATAATTTACTATTTCTTTAAATTATTATAAATACATTTTTATATATTTTTCATTGAAAATAGATTGCTTATATTTTAATTTTTTCAATAAATGCTTGAATATAAACAAAAACAAAGCCACTCAAGTTTATACTTCAAGAATATAAATGTAGAACAGTGAGAAATTGTTAGTTAGTTAAAAGAAAAATAATAATAATTGGCTTATAAATGCTCAAAGTATTTATCAGAAATAGTTAATTTAAGGGTATGGTAAACTTTTTGTGGTACTCTTTGTTCTAGACCATATGCAATCATAAATAGGATCATATACCAGATAAAAAAAAAAATCTGTTTTATCTATCTCTAGCTAGAACGTTGTAGCAACAGCAAATATTAGCTTCTGGGTTGAAATATAAATTTTTTATTAAACAATAAAGAAAGGGAAATTTTGGAAATGGTCTGCTAGTAGTTGATTGGTTGGGTTTTGTGGCGCAAAGTCCAAAAAGGACAAGCTGCGCCAAGGTCTGCTAGTAGATCAAGGAATGCTTAGCATTATGTCTATCTTTTTTCCTAAGAGATCATTCTTAGAAGAGAAATAACTGGATAATGTAGTGGGATAATATGTTACATTTTGGCGACTTTCTTTGATAATAATGTGATCATGTTACGTGAATTATTTTTGCAAATCAGCAAAATTAAATATCTGAACATTTATATCATGAGATCTCCCGAGCCAAACAGAAGTT
>JAPDSC010013211.1:0-14406 GCA_026290005.1 Latrodectus geometricus | reverse complement strand
TTTCCCTGAATTAACATTAATTTGTAGCAACTTTACTCCATTTTTTTTCAGATTTCTTCTGGGTTTAAAAATTTAAATATAATACTGCGAACAAGTTCATTTAACTTACTGTACATCACATGTACTAAAGGTTCGATTTTTTGCATTAGAAGTTGAATAAGGTTCAAAAGTTTTACAAAAAGATGAAACAAAATGCAGATATTCCAGAGTCTTGGGTCTTTCAAATGTTTTATAATCCGAAGATGTCTATCAGAAAGAGGAGATTTCGACTCTTTAGGTACTTTAACAATGAAATATTCCTTTAGAACATCATATTGCTCAACAATTCTCTCACAAACTGAGCCCAAAGTTAACCAACGGCTCTCAACATGACGAAGGAAACTATGTCTAGTTAAAGTTTCTTCCAGTATTTCTAACTGTAAGGAATGATAATCTTCCTTTCTTGCAGGAGATAGCTTGAAAAATTGATGAATATCTATAGCAAATTCATCAACATTACAATCAATTTTATCAATACCCTTACGCAGTGCTCCATGGATTATGTGTAAGCAACATGTACCCAAATCAATTAGTACTAGTAAACTTTGCTTACTCCGTTCACTATTTGCTTTAAAACAGCTAACTTAACTCTTGGTCCATCCATTGACAACTGCATTAATTTTTCTAAATTTAAACCATTATTTTGAATAAAACTTAATAAAATTTTTACAATTTTATTGGCTTCAGCATGTTCTAAAAAATGTGATTCGAGGTAACAAATGAGATTTTTACCATGTTTATCAGACCAATATGAGATGTAAATATCCAACTGTTTCTTTATTTATTTTGTAGTAGTTTCATAGAAAAGTAAAACAAAATATGAAGTGCCGATATCCCGAAACAAAAGAGTTTCGAAATACGGACCTAATCCAAAATTAATCATATACCTGACTTTTTTGTCAGATAATTTGAGATTTTTTGCTATGAAGGAATCATCAAAAATTTCTCCGTAAATGTTAGCTAAATCCATTCAAAGATGAAAAAGAATAATTATTTTTTATTGCCACCAAAACTAAAATGGTTTCAGTTTTAATGGTTTTTCTCTGATGTCGTTTTGGGAAGCCATGATTTGTTATTCACTACTACATACAGTCGATGTCGAGAATTCAGATAAAGTTGATGACTTGATGGTAAATAGTCTTTGATTCTTGTAACAATTCACAGCTTTTTTGTGTTTTGATCCATCTGCATACGCAAGCACTTGTCTAAAACCCATATTTGAAACACTGAATTTGTTTTTGCATACGAAGCACTCCGCAGAATGAACATCGTCAACACTTCGGCACCATGTCTTCTTGATTAGGCATTTATTCCCATCTTGCAGTTCCAAACATTTGTCGGAAAATTTCGTTTTCCATGGCATTTTTAAAAGAAAATTAATTGTTTTCAAAAAGTAAAATTCTGAGCTTGCTAATAAACATTCTTCAAAACACCCATCAAAATCTTTCAAAATTGCGCGATAAGCATTTCACGCATGCGCATAAACGTAGGCCAATAATTCTCCCAATTTCGATATCATTGTAAATAGTTGTGCACTACTAAAACCAGAAACTTTGTCTGTAGAGGCACAAAATAGAATTTAATGGTAAACCCAAACCTAAATTTTTTTGACTTCAGACATACGTGAGCAATGGCTGAAAACGAGGCGGAGACGAATGAATGGCAACCCTATTTCCGGTTTGAAAGAGAACAAAAAAGGAGAAAATTTTTCTCTTTCTTTCTGCATAGAAAGCAGTTGAAAGAAAAAATATATTCCACTGAAAGAAAAATTTACAACTGAAAAATATAAAATTATTAATTAAAATTAAACTTTCAAAGGAATGTAATAAAAAATTAAGGAATTCCAGGATTTATTTTGAAAAATAAGGACATTTCAGGACGTTTTTTAAAAAATCAGGAATTTCAGGAATATCAGGACAACTCCGAGCCCTGTTAACCTTTTAACATGCTTTAGTATAATTTAATTTCTTTAAGGAATGTTTATATTGGAAGAAAAACGTAATAATGTGGATTTAGTATATAAGAAATAAATATTTCTAAACATATTATTTAAATAAGATAATTCCTTTTAACTTTATTGAGTCTAATGAAAATTTAGAAAATACAAAAACATGTTTTCAAAGTTTTTATTTTATTAAAAAATTAATATTTTACTAATTATAGTGGTTCAAAATATTCTCAACAAAATTTACATTTCAAAAACAAATGAATGTGGAAAAGTAATTTTGTCATTTAATAGTATTCTTGACATTTTGAGTAACAGACATTTAAGAGGTGAAAAGCAAAAATAGTAATTATTTTACATGAAATTTATATTGCAGAATACTGAAACAATAACAAATAACTGAAAAAATATTCAAAAATGAATTATGAGAAATACATTTAATTAATTAATTACAATTAAAAAATTATTGCCTATTATAATTATGTATGCAATTTGATTCTCTTACTTTCGATAGCGTTCATCTGAATTTCTTTCTAATAGTGGAATTCCACTGAGGAAGAGGATGATCAAAGTGGTAAATATCGGGCTCAGAATGGAAATCCATTCTATACCACGGATAGCATTAATGGAAATAACAAATATTCCCCACCACAAAAGTATCTCTCCAAAATAATTTGGATGACGTGAATACTTCCATAAACCTGTAACAATAAAAAAGAATACAAATTTATGAGCATTTTTTCTTAAAATATGTAATTCATAATGATACGTAAACAAAACGAATTTATTAATTATGATGATCTCAGAACTCGGAGTAAAATTCAGAACTAGGAGTAACATTTCTCATCATTGAAAGATAAAATGTACAGTAATAAATAAGACTAAATGCTTGATACATAGTCTCAGTGACAAACCCTTTATGTAAAAAATCATATACCTATATCAAGATTTTTCTTAAATTTCAAGTAACTATTTTATTTTACTACTACAAATGTTACAAATTGTCAAATAAATTAGTGATGTTTTAGTATATTTGTGCTTAAATTTTTCCCATACAGAAAATAAAATTCTATCTTCGAAAATTGCTGAGAAAAAATATGGTAAATTACTTGGTGTCTCTGAAAAAGCACTCTCAGGTCAAAATTCATACATGTGAAAAAAAAACTCTGAGCACCTATGGAAGATATTCCAAAGTGTGTATATAAATTTGTTGAAAAATAAATACATTAACAATTATTTTCTTCTAAGTGATGATTTGAGTGATTGAAACAACTTTATAAGTCCATCATTGAGAAAATTTGAGTTTTCAATAATAGAAATAAACTAACTTTTGGTATTCTTAACAATCAAGGAATCTTGAGTCAATTTATCATCTCTTGTACAAATTGTTAAATTTATAATTTCATAATTTTAAATTTTCTTGAGATACTCCTTATTCAACAATGAAAAACAAAAAACAATAATATATTTTAAATTATTTTAATTTTGATGGAATGAAATACTAAATGTCAATTTAAAGCAGAAAAATATAATCTATATTAAGTAATTGTTAAGGAGAAAAGCAAAAACTAAGATAAGAAAGGCTGTTCAAAAAGCACTTAATTAAAAAACTCACAATTCTTCAAAAGATACACAAGTTTTTTTTTTTTTTTTTTTTTTTTGAGTGCCAGCCAGACTGGCAGTATGGGTGCGCTGCTCCACTCTTTTAACTAAACCGCAATTGGGTGTGGAGTCCGACACAAGTTTATATAAAAACTAATTATGAAAAAAAAAATCTTTGAAAAAATCTAAATTACATCTATTGTATATATATAAGTAAGCTGATGAAAATATAATTATAATTTTGGATACCATCTACAACATGTGTTTTAAATCTTTTTATTTGGTAATAAAAAATCCAATTTTGATATAATTTACAGTTAAAATACACATAATTGCTTATTCTGAAATTGAAGATGGCATCCACTATAATAAGTAATTTTTATTAAGGTATAATTAAGTAGTCAATCAATAAGGCAATTCTTCTGATTTTGATACAAATTGACAGAAAAATATTTCACATCAAGAAAAAATATTATTCACATTTCTGCTAACAATTATAGAATTCTATAAATCATAAACTATAATTGAAATTATTAACACTGCCAACAATCAACAGACAAAATAAAATAGGAAAAACTGAGTCCAATCAAGAAACAACTTTCTGAAGTATAGAAATGGAGTTTTTCTAATTTAAGCAGTCTCTAAAAAACATAGAAAACGTATAAAAAACGCTTTTCAATGATGCTTTTTCAATGATTATTTTAAAATCTGCTTAAAATATAAATAAATAGAATGCACAACTTAAAACCATAATTTCTATATAGTTGTCAAATTTTTATTGAAATTCAAGAATTATACATTGTTTATATACATTACAAGTATTTTCATACACCAAAAATAGATCATAGAAACATCCTAAGGACTTGTGTAAGAAAGATATATAATTTTGATATAAATTAGAATTTCGCCTAGTATCGTCCTTGGTAAAGGTGCTAAATGAACTAATCAATGATTCCTGTATTAGAATAAGTTCTTTTCTATAAGTTTAAATACACACACGAGTCATTCTGCAATTCAATAGCAAATTTTGATGTCCTCAGAATTTTATTAAAATTTTGGTAATTTTTGAATCTTAAAATTTTTATTTATAAATTCTAATTTTTTTTTTTTTTTTGCTGATTGTACAGTAAAAGTGATTTGTTTGAATTTTAAATAGTTGTAGTTTATTTCATATTTTAATTTGAAAATTAAAGTTAATTTTATAAATGAATTAAAACTTTTTAATTTAATTTACTTTAGAATTTTGTTAAAAATTTGCATCTTGATCATATAATTGATGATGCACAATTGCTTGGTTGTTGACTCCTGAGAAGCTACACTATTTAGGATGTGCTTATTAATTTTGTATGCCATTATCCATTCAATTAAAAATATTTTGATTCTGATCAAATATTTAGAAAAAAGATGTACATGATATTAATTTAGTACAGTTGTTCAGCAGTTGACTCTGGCCAGTTGTGCAACATATGTTTCCTTTTCTTTTTTAAAGTTGATTTAATTAAAAGAGAAATATTAAAAAATTACCATACATGTTATTAATTGAACATGGATAAATTGTATTATTTTATATTAGAAAACATAAGGTATACTTTACATTTCCTAATATATATTTACATAGTTTTCTTCAAGTGTTGTTGCAGTAGCTAAATAGCAAGAAATATTTTTAATTTAGGTATTCAAAATCTGTAATATCGCTAAATCGTGAAATTTTGGGTTTAGAGTTTAGATAGACAAGAAAGTCATATAGTTATTGGTGATGAAATTATAAATCATTCTGAATTCACAACCAGTAGAACACAATATTTTGTATATCTAAATATAATTTTTTATGACTGGTATTCCAAAATTGTTAATTTCCCTTAATAAAAATATGTATACAAAATCAGACATATTTATGAGAAACATCTTTTCTTAATAAAATACCTGCATCACACCATCTTCCTTTGGTGGTTGGATTTTGCTTAAATTGAAATTTCTGAATATCAGATATAGCTTCAAACAAAAATCCAACAACAAACATCACTGTTCCAGCAATATCTAAGTTTGTCATGGGTGGTGGATTCATTTCTTTAAGTTTTCTAGGAGAATTGATAAAAATGACAGGTAGACTGACAGTGAATACCCAAATAGCCTAGAATAATTGAGAAATAATGAAAAAATGTTTTTATAAAATAATAATAGAGTAAAATAATATTTTTAGATAACATATGAAAATAATAATATATTTTAATACATTTTAACTTGGAAAATTTAATTATAGATAATCAAAAGAAAAATTCAACATTTAAATATTAGCTGTAGTGCACAAATAATGAAATCTATTTTTGGATATAGAATCTATGCCAAAAATAGATTTCATTATACACTATAGACACCCAGGATATAGAATCTAAGCAAGGTCTGTTCAACAAATTGGACCTTTAATTTGATTAATCTTAAGAAAAATTCTTTGAACAGCAATTAGTTAAAATGTGTGAAATATTTCAGAAGGCTTTAGAATCTACCATACATAATTAATGAATCTGTACTTCCCAAAATCAATTATGCGATTCAGTCTGCGATCTAATTTTACTAACCTCTTAAGAGAGGATGAAAAAAAATTTAAGATATTAAAAAAAAATCAAATACACAGGAAACAGACTAAATAGTCTTTCAACTTTATGCAACAGAGAAAGAGCTAGATCTCTCATATTTTTAGATAATTTGGGTTTCTTTTTTGTTAAACTCATTTGATATCGTTTTTATATTTGAAGGATCTTAAAATTTTCATATATTTTTTTTTTTTTTTTTTTCATATTTGTCCTAGTCTTTTATTTTCTTTATATAATTTCAAACATGAAAATAGTTCAATGAAATGCACACACAAGGAGTGTTTTTAATAAGATAAACATATCTAATTTGAAACCTTTCGCATATCTGTAGATATTTTAGTTATTCAGGAAAAACCTTTCTCAATCGAAGTCATATGTTTTGCTTAAAGAAAAAGATCATTAATAGAAAAGAGAGAGGATAGCAAGGGTGGTGGTCTGGCAATTACAGTATCATATTCATTATAATCTGAAATAATCTACAAGAACAATAATTGTAACAGTGGTAATGAATTTTTGATTGTAAAAAAAATCATGAATAAGAATTACATGCAAAGTTATATATCACACAAATGTTTAATTTTGAAGATCTTAACATCATACATGATTTATGGAGAAGTGAGAAAACTATTTTTCAGACCAAAAATTGATTTACTGGATCAACGAGCACAATCTTTGTGTTTAGAAATGATGAATTCCAAATGCATCTCTCCAACTGAATAATTTTCCCACATCAATCTCTCTTTTTGTTCATTTATTTCCTCAGTGCTGTATTACAGTTAAAGAAAATTTCATTCTTAGAGATCATTTCACTGTCACTATTGACGTTCATTATTTTGTTCAAATTCAAAGAGTACATAGAGTTTACAGATGGAAGGAATTTGCAAATGAAATTACCGTATTTTCCTGTATATAATTCGCGGATTATGCGTTAAAAAAAGTTCCGAATTTCGTTGTGCGTATTATACGCCACCGCGGATTATCTGATAAAAAAATCATTCTTCATCAGAAAAGCTTATAAGAAAGTTTTGAAAGAAATACTTTATGTTTCATAAAATAAATAACAGGTGGTACCAGGACACACCTGAGTTATTTAAACTATAATCGGCTTTGTGCAATTACGTTCAAAAACGAATTCGGTTCCTCTTAAAGATTTTACGGTTGTAAATTCGCTAACGTCATTTTGCAATTTGCCTTGACGTGAGCTATTTCGTTTTGAAAATATTCAAATTCGTATATCGTCATATGGAAGCGAAAATTTTTAAGTTACACAGCAGATTTTAAATTAAAAGCTATAGCGAAGGCAAATGAAAACAATGGCGTCAAATGTGTTAATGTGAAGTGAAAAACAAATCAGGCGCGGTATAAAAAAATTGTATAAAATACGCAATTAGTAAATAACCCATTTCTTTTATTTAAATATTAACGAAGCAAATATATATTAATTTAAATATGTCTAACATCGTTTTAAAAGTTATTAGAAGCTAAATATCGATAAGTTTTACAAGACTCTGTTCTCAAAATTATCGCTTTTGATCAATCTCGTGCTATCATCTCAAGTTTATCGCACTTTGCGATGAACTGGATCTAAACTGATATTTTTCATAATAAATGCTTTTTTTCTATACAATTTATTAAATTTTTAATATTACTGTACATTTTTTTATCTTATGTGACACCTATATTATCAGCAGTACATATTTTAGACTATTCGCCGAAAAAAAATTGCCGCGGATTATATACAGGAAAATACGGTAATAAAGAATTTGGTTCAGATATTAACATATGACAGTTTTCAAAGTATAGCAGCCTAAGCCATGTATAATAATAGATTTGATCAAAAATTCCTAGAAAGCAGTTAAGGAGCAGTAAGTAAGCAGCAGGAAAAAGGTGGAATATTCACTAAAATCTTTAAGTGATGCTTTTGCAGTACACTTTAGCAACACAGTATACCATGATCCCATTCCAATTGATTACTGGCCCAGGGGAATCTAATTCTAAACAACAAATTTACAATAACTTAGCTTATCAAGTTAGTTATCAAGAACACCAGAATATCCACTCCAGGTGAAGATGATATATCTGCTAAAATATTCATATCTTTAAATAATGTAACATCTCAAAAGGTACTTCAATTTTTTAATGATATTTTTGATCAATGATATCTATTCCTACCAGCTGGAGAAATCATCTATTATTATACCAATTCAAAAACCAAACAAATCCTAATTCCTAATAAGTTCATATTAACCTATCTCTGACTTTTTTCAATGCCAAAATTTTTGAAAGAATCTAGTCACATAGAATTACAAACTTTTTAATTTGTAATCAGAAAATTGAAGAGAGTCCTCTCGGTTTACTACTTTTCAAAGACAGTGAAACTAAAATTCAAATTCTCCATTATGATCTATGTCAAGCAAAAATCCAAAAAAAAAAAATATATATATATATAACAGTCTCACCAGCTATCCCTAATTCTATCACTATAAGCTATATTCAATCTTTTTATATTGATGGGTTGGTTTACAAATGCCTACACTTAAATATAACAGGTAAATTTACTAAATGGATTCATAATTTTTTTTGCAAGACAGTAAATTAAAAGTAACATGGAGGAATACATACTCAAGTTAGTTTGTTCATCAAGGGGTGTACCACAGAGAAACGTATTTTCTCCTATTCTATTTACCAATTTTTTTTTTTTTTTCTCTTTTCATAAAACGATTTTCTAGAGAATTAAATATGTAATATGTGCAGGTGAAATTATGTGCGCATTAAAATCTAGAAATTGTCGAGAAAAATTAGAAAAAAAGGGTATATAATACAGACATCTGATGTAATTAATGGAAATTGCAAATATCCTATCAGAAGTGCTCAGCAATCAATTTATCCCGACATAAAGATAATTTTGATTGGTGCTTGAATTTTAATAAAGAAACAATTGAACATAAAGATATAAATTAAAATTCTTTATAATTTTTCGAAGAACTGGAAATATTTGTTTTCTTGTCACATATTTAGAACATAAACCATATGAAAGAATAAATATTGTAAAAATACTATCAAATAAAACTTAAGATGCAAAATCACATCATTTAGTTTAACTCGTAAAATTATCTATGTGTAATTATTTTCACTATTCTAGCAATTATTTATCACAATAAATTCTTCAGTTATGAGTCTTCCTTCCTTTGAAAATAATACAAATATCTGCTTTTATAATCTTATACAAATATAGCCTTGGGTCTACTTAGGTGGACTAATATTTTCTTTCAAAAAATTGCAAATGCTGGTACTATTGAATTTCCTTTTCAGAAAGTATTAAACAGATTCTGGATTAAAAAAAAAAAAAAAAAACATCTCCATGAAACAATATTCTTATGGAGATGTTGAGACAAAAATACTATTCGTAAAGTCATTAGTTTTTCTGAAAATGGGAATTACATACTTCTTTTGGACATAATAGAAGCAAAAAGCATTAAAATTTCTCACTTAATTCACTTTACGTATTCTCAAATTTATTTTCCAAACAACTTCTTTATCCATGTAGGTGGTTTTAATTTTCAGAATAAATCTCTCACTACTCAAGAAATTATGCAATAATTTTGATGATTTCTATAAGAGATTTCTAAACCACCTGAACATAATCGCCACAGATGCACCCAAAAGAAGATACCACCTCCATTTCTGGATGGTCTACATTTGCATACACAGTAAATAACAGAAATTTTGATTTTTCTGCCAGAGCAATTGCAATCTGTCAAGCAATAAGAAAAGCTGCTCAATTATGATAAAAGGAAAATAATATATACTGATAACAAATCTGTTTTTATGGCTCTTGTGGAATGTAATAAAAAATCTATAAGTATAATTCTACATCTCAAACACAAAACCTGGTAAGCTTTTAAATTCCTTACAGTACTTCAAGTTATTCGAATTTCAACTTATAAAGACATTATAATAAATGAAAAAGCAGACAAACTCGTAAAATCAGTCACAAATAATATGACCCTAGAGTGACTGACCACACTTCTGTGGTCAGCCACTCTATTTTAACTCATTCGCCTAATCTAAAATTGAAAATTCTCAAAAATATTCACAAATAATAATTACCATATTATCGGAGTCTTTCCAGAATGGAGTTTACTGAATAAATCACTTGGGTCACATAGGTAAAATGTATTACTGGATAGATTCCTATCCAATATGTTACTGATTAATGCTCTCTTTAATGGTTAAAATCCTGTTGATACAGAGAGATATAGCATATGCTATGTAAATGATATTGATAAACACGTTGAAGATATTTATTGAATTTCTTTTGAATATCAAGAGATTATAAATCTTTCTTCTTCTTTTAAATGAGAAGAGACAAAAGACAAAGTAGCTGAAAGTCTCCTCTCATCCCTGACCAATCAAACAAATCATTAAAAAAAATTCAGAATATTTTTATATAAAAGCTTTTGCTTTTGAATTAAGTCTTAACTTTCAACACACTGTTTATAATCTTCTCAACCACTGAATTATAAGATGAAGTAATACATTGGTTTAAAAAATGGTCTTATTTTATATAAGCTTTTTTATTACAAGGATTAAAACTGACTTGATAAGTTTAAGAATATCTTTTTATCAACATTAACATTATTCTTGAAAATAAATGATCAATGCATATAAATATCTTTACTGCAACAAGCAGATAAATAAATCAAACACATCACCATTTTTGAAAGTCCATAGAAATTTCACCTTTGATAATTAGTTTAGAAAATATACTACCCAGATATAAAATTAGGATAAAAATTTATACCATAATTATTTGAATTTGCATTTTTTCTACTAGTTTAGTTTCCCTGAACATGCCATTCCTTTTATTTATTTTTTTTCAATTGACTATGTCATCATATTTAATATGCAATTCAAGTAAAAGTAAAGTAAATTTGAGATATTTATAAAAACTACAGAACACAAAGGAAAACATATATTATTTAAATAAAGTTATAAAAACTGATATCTCATGTGAAGCATATTTTGTGATTTGAGTAGAGAAGTAACTTGGTTGAATTATTTTTTTCATATTCAAAAAAAGCATTTATAGCACCTAAAACTTATTCCAATATGTACTAAATTAATTATACAATTCTTTTATTTATATATAAAACATAAAAATAACTTAAATCATAAGCAATAACAAGGAATTTTTATCACTGTATAAGACAGATATTTGAGTTATATTTACACTGAATTATATGACATAATTTTCAAAAAATGCATTCCACAGTTAAAGTTATAATAATTTATAATTATAATAAATTAAAATGACCTATATACATTATTTGTAATTATTATAGGTAGATAACATTCTAATCAGTATTTTAGTAGTGATATCTGAGAAATTCTTAAAAACATTTTTATACTGTAAATACTTAATTCCAATAACATGAATAATTTTAACTCAAAATTTTCCAAACATATTTAATTACATCATAAGAATCCATTTTCTTTAAAAATCAACTAGATAAAAAAAAAAATTCTTATTCAGTAAAATCCCTTAAACATAAATATACACAAATTCAAATCAAGAAATATCAAAGCAAAAATAAATAATAAGAGCAAGTAAACATTTTAATGCTAAACAATTAATGGACTGTTACTTAGTAAAGTTTTTATATGCAATTACATTCATGAAAAATAATCAAACACTAATTTTTGCAACAAAACATATTTAAAGAAAAATTAATGATTTTAAAAAATGTATTAAAATAATTATTAAAATTACTAATAAGTAAACACATTTAAAGAAAAATAAACACTGTTTATACGAATGGAATATTATCACCCACAAGATTCAAAATCAAAATAACATATGAATATGGAATGGATTAATGGAGATTTTGCTAATAGCAGTGTAATTACTTTTAGAAAACAAAACTGTGTGGGAGGAATATATTAAGACATATAAAACAATTTTTATAAATACAAATTAAAAATACAAACTGAATTTAAGGAAGTTATGATTCTCTAAAAGTGAAAATAATTTTCTAAAAAATACTACATATAAAATTGTTTACTCGATTATTTGAAAAATTGCTGATATAGAACAATATAGATAAAAGTAACTAATACTTCTTTATAATTAAATAAATATTAAATTTAGAAACATGAATTAATTGTATATTGTTAAAAAAGAACTATGTATAATACAGGAGATTATGAAACATTTAATACATACTTGAAAAGTCCAAAATACAGCAAATCGAATAACATTGCTGCGCCTATCATCAAATCGCTTATCTCTTCCAATTATAATTATCCTGTAAAACAGGAATCCTGAAAGCCGCAGACCCCAAATGCAAACAAATGTGGTTACTAATATCTGCCTTAATTCATAAGTCTAAAAATGGAAAAGTTACAAATTTTAAAACAAAATTTCAAATAATGATGCATGCATATACCAAACTAAATTAAAATATGAGAATCAAACAAACTTTACAAACTCGAACACAAAAAAGTTAATAAAAATAACAAGATTTTGATTAAAAGTTAACAAGATTTTGATGTATATCATAAAATAAATAAATTTGACTAATTTCTACCATCTGGTGAAGCCATCAGATGTGCTGAAATGATAGATTACAGTGCAACAATAAATTCCGTAATTTACTGAGTTTTGATGTATGTTTTTATTATCAAAGATGAATTCTTATACTCGTCAAATTTTATTTGAATTTTAGTAACCATTGAATCTTAATATTATTCATTTTAATGATTTGTAAAGCTATTTTAGAGTTGTCATAGAAAAAGAGGTTTAGATCATTTAAACTAGAAATTTTTATTTGTTTGAATTTTAAAGAAAAAGCTTTATTTAAAGTTAGACATTTTGCTGACAGTTTAAAAATAACTATAATAAAACATAATTATATAAAAATAATAGTTTTTTTAATGTTATATTTTTTTAAAAATAACTCAATTTAAGGAGTTAGGCTCAATGCCAATGGATGAATACCACAAGGGTTACGTTGTTGTTAACAGGCTCATCAAGGAACCATGCAAAACCTCATTATGTTTGGCTTTCAGTTGTACAGGAAGGTTATGCAGGTGGTGACCATAATACTCCTCCAAAATCTATAATCAACTTAAGGATGGCAAAAATAATAAAAAAAAAGATTAGTTAACACCAAATGGTACAACCAATTCGCCGGCGAAACAATTTCAAAGGAACAAAATCCAGGTACAAAGGATTTTACTGTTGGGGAAAATGAAGTCTTCACTAGGCAGCACACACAGACCACAGTTGGTGACCTGAGAGTTCTTACAAAAACTTAAAAGCATAATTTAAAGTACTGAAAAAAGCAAAGGAAGAGGTGGGAGCTTCCCAGATGATAATAGGAAGCAAAGGACTTAGTCTGAGGTTTCAACTTTTTCTCCCAGTAGTACTGCTGCAAAAAAGTCTAGGACGACTATTAATCTGGGACTTTTGCACAGGCCATTAAAAGCCATAAAACTGACATAATATTGATAAATTTCCACCCATCAAACTTAATAAAGGAGAAGTTAATTCTATATAGCTGGAGATCCTTAGTGAGACAGATGAGTTCCCTATAGGAAATCATATATCTAGGGTTCGTTGTTTCAGATTAATATTTAGAGCACTGTTCCTCATTTGTGATGACCTTGAAATCCTGAAATGGATTAAAAATGTCTTCCATGGTAAGAATCATTTATTTAGAAGCATAAGACTCAGAGTTCTGGATCCAAGTGAACTCTCTAAATGGGTTAAAGTGTCCTTCAAGAGGAATGACACACATATTCCACCATCCTTCTAAGATGGCTTAATAGACTCAACCTGGGATCTGTATAGATACATTTACAGAGATCTGTATAGATACATTTTATTAGATGTATCTTCAAGGTTGATACTGAAACTGCAGAAGCAATCAAAAAGGCTAATTATGGTGCCTTTACTTGTTTAGACTGTGAAATTTTTAAAATTCTCTGGAACACAAATCTTAAGGAGGCCCATACTGTTGAAGAGATGAAACTAATGCCAGAAGATCAAGCAAATTCCTCTCAAGTAAATAAATCTTCTCTTTCTTCAAATAAGAAAAGGGAATTACCTAACATTAAAAAATTGGAAATAGATACTGGTTCTGAAACAACTCTACAGCCTAGCTCTCCTATATCTGAGAGTGAGTTAGAATAGGCTTTGCAGAAAATTCAAGTAAGTGGCTTTCC
>JAPDSC010013202.1:0-14929 GCA_026290005.1 Latrodectus geometricus | reverse complement strand
TTGATTAATTAATTCATTGTTTATACTTTATTGTTTTCAATAATTCATTAGATATCGCAAAGCGAAAACTTTTAAGAATCATCTCCATTTTTTTCAATGTTAATTAAAAAAATTAGTTATTTCATTTATATTATTGTAATAAAATTAATCTGTGTATTTTCCTGATGTAAATAACATGAATTTTAAAGCTTTTAAACACGCTAATGTAAATACTTGAAAATGGGTATAATGAGTCATTAAATCCTCCCTCAATAGTTTCATAAAAGAATGTTTTGATAAAATAGTTTTTATCAAAACATTATCAAGAACAAAAAAGTAATGATTTAAAAAAAAAAGAAAGAAAATCTATCTTTATAAATTTTTGTCATTTCTATGATTTTTCAATTTCTTTCTTAAATAATGTTCATTAGAATAATTAAACATTAAAAATCAACAAGCAATCAATAAAAATTTACTTTATTTATAATCAAATTTTAATAAACAATTGCTCCATGCAAGTTTAATTACAAAACACTAAGCTATTATTTAATCAAGTTTGATATGTAGGCATAACTTTTTGCACATTTTATTTTAATGGAGAAAACATTACTTTTTTTACATGTAGTTGATTAATTAATACACTGTTTATACTTTATTGTTTTCAATAATTCAATATAATTTATTAGATATTGCAAAGCCAAAACTTTTAAGAATCATCTCCATTTTTTTCAACGTTAATTAAAAAAAAGTTAGTTATTTCATTTATATTAATGTAATAAAATTAATCTGTGCCTTTTCCTGATGAGGTGGTTTTAATTATCTGAACTATTCCTCCAATAAAGTTTAAAGAATTCACAATGATGTAAATAACATGAAGTTTAAAGCTTTTTAAACATGCTTATGTAAATATTTAAAAATGGGTATAATGAGTCTAATCCTCCCTCAATAGTTTCATAAAAGAATATTTGACCTTTAAAAAACTTTTTGACTTAAAAGTTTCATAAAAGAATGTTTTGATAAAATAGTTTTTATCAAAACATTAACAAGAACAGAAAAGATAATGATTTAAAGAAAAAAAAAAAAAAAAAAAAAAAAAAGGAAAATCTATCTTTATAAATTTTTGTCATTTCTATGATTTTTCAATTTTTTTCTTAAATAATGTTCATTAGAATAATTAAGCATTAAAAACCAATAAGCTATCAATAAAAATTTACTTTATTTATAATCAAATTTTTATAAACAATTGCTCCATGCAAGTATAATTACAAAACTCTAAGCTATTATTTAATCAAGTTTGATATGTAGACATAACTTTTTGCACATTTTATTTTAATGGAGAAAACATTACTTTTTTTTAACTACATATGCATTTATGATTCAAATGGTCTGACCAAAATCGTTTTTATATTATTTTTGTAAATACTGACTTGCTAATATATATTGTATATGCTTAAAATGTCAATCAATAAAGAAGAATCTTTTAAATGATCTTTCTTGCTGAATTTTTTTGCTTTGATCTTCAGTAATACAAATTAAAATATGGATAATTTCGTATTAGAATAACTTAAAGTTTTTACTTTCTCTGTTTCAGGAGCTGATGATATTTATATGCCAAAATGGTGGTGTTTTGAAGCTTTATCCTTTTTAAGAGAAAGTGCAACACCAAAAGAAAGCACTTCAAACCTTTCTGTAAGAATACAAATTTTTCTATTTATTAGGACATTGAACTAATAAACATATTCAAATACTTTATTTAATTATTCAACTTTTTTCATATAGATTGAAGTAGACCCTGAGGATTTCGATATCCCATCCGTTACAGAAACTCCTCCTTCAAAGAGAAGAAAGAAAGCTTCAAGTGAAGAAGAATTACTTATTTCTTGTACTGAAGTGCTTTCTTCCATGCAGCAAAAAAAACCCCGACAAACACGATCATTTTTGTCAATATCTGGCGGAAGAAATGAGATCCATGGAGCCGAGAAAAAGTTTTCAATTAAAATATCAAATAATGGAATTAGTTACACAATATCAAGAGCAATAATGCTAAATATGAAATAAAATATATGTCTATTCTGATTAATTTTTGAAGATTTATCCATAATTTAACAAGCACCATATTTTGCATACATTATGTTTGGAAGTCCTTTTTGATAAATTTGTTTTTAAAATATAAATTAAATATTTTTTCCTCTATATAATTATCATGTTTAGTAATACATAATTCTCCAAAAATGCAAAAAGTTTGTTCCATTCAACAAAATTCTAATAATAAGTTAACACATATTACAATGAAATGCATTTTCACATTTTAATATCGTTTCAATATTCAGTGAATAGCTGCTGAAAATTAAGCATTTCTTGACTAATAAATTATTTAACTTCAACACATAACAAATTTTATGTTTAACTTAATTTGCATGTTAAATTGTCCCTTGGGAATAATGTTTTATGAATTTTAAACAGATATTTTACATTCATTTAAAACATCAGTATAAAGGGAGTTTACATAAATTAATAAATATTTAGGTGAGCTCTAAATGTTTAAACAAAATTAACACTGTATTGAATAAAATAGTTTAATAAATTAATGCATTATATTGTTCATATTTTATTCACTTTTATCATAAAGTTAATTTACTAACCCGAAGTTTAAAAAATTGCCAAGATTTGAAATCTCAACCTAAAATATTTATAATCATTTTATGCACTCTTACATAATAAATTTGTATAAAGAATTGGTTTCCTTTACATAAATATATATTTTAACACTTGATTTTTTCCCCCTTATATTTTATTCTACTAAATAAGTCAATATCTAAAATTAAGGATTGCACTGTTAAGAAACTATTTGACTGAAAAGTAATTTCATTTTCTTTGGGCACAGTAAAATTCTCATACCTATCTAGAGAAGCTAGGTATTTTTGACAGTGCAATTAATACAGGACTATGTTAAAATACTTTTTCCACACTCATTAAAATATCATAATAAAAGAAAAGACCAACAAGCAATACAACTCATGTTTATTATAAAATTAATAATATAATACAAAATATAATTTTTTTTTGATAGTAAACTTTTTATTTTAAAAATGGCAAACACTTCATAAAAATTTTTCTTGCCATGGTACACTTCCTGAACTATTGAAATAAGTTAAATATTCTTCCCTTATCTGACGTGCTTCAATCGAGGAAAAGCAGCTTCCTTGTCTAGCACAGGGTTTAAAACCTGCATAATTATGCTCTTTCCACTCGGCTGAAAAAAATTCCCCAGAGTCAATGAACTCCTTAGAAAAACTGTTTACAGGAGCATATATATCAGCTGATGCTGTACTTCGCCTCAAAAAATTGTGCAATGCACAGCATGCCAACACAATTGTTTTCACTTTCATGGCATTCAAAGGATTGCAGTTTTGCAGAATTCTAAATCTAGAGGACAGTATGCCAAAAGCATTTTCCACTGTCCTCCTTGCACGGCTGAGTCGATAATTGAATACTCTACGATGTAGAGTCAGATCTCTTGATGGAAATGGCTTCATCAAATATGATTTTAATGGGAAAGCCTCATCAGCAACCATGACAAAAGGGATTTTGACTGTTCTCCCAGGTAATTCTTCTGCTTCTGGCAGATTTAGAGCAGAATTTTCTACTGCAGCAAGCAAAGAAGACTTGGAGAATACAGTGCTGTCTGAAACTCTCCCATTTGTGCCAACATCAATATATATGAAGTTGCAGTCAGCATCTACCAATGCAAACAATATTATACTGTTGTTATGTTTGTAGTTAAAATATGCTGAAACATATTCTCTTTTACTTTTAATAACAACATGTTTTCCATCTAGAGCTCCAATGCAGTTTGAGAAATTCCACTTTTGCTGAAATCCTTCTGCAATTTTTCTCCATTCAGCTGCATCTCTAGGTACCTAAAAATAAAGAAATAAATATTAAATTTAAAAGAGAAAAACATAAGTAGAGAAAAAAGTAATGAAGTTAGAAAAAACTATTTTTAATAAATTAAAATAATATTTTTTCATTTTTTTTTTAATATTACCAGTTTTACGTTCTCAATAATAATATCTTCTTTAAATTGAAAACCAACTTTAAATATTATAATTTATCATTAAAAGGCAAAAATATATCAATTTTCATTTTTGAAAAATTTATTGCTTCTTAAATATATGCAATAGTATAATTATGGGTTTAATTATATAAATAACACAATCAATACAGTTAATAGTCATAAAATAATGCAAAAGAAAAAAGTAGAACTAAAGCATGTTAATTTTCTTTTTTAAATTTTAAACAAGAATATCAAGGATAAGAATATAGAAAAAATATGCATGAATAAATCAACTTGTTTCTTTAAAATAAATTTCCATATTAGTCACTTTGATTTTCTTCCAATAAGAATCAAAGCAATTTAAGTCATTTTAAAAAAGAAAGAAAGCAGAAATGTAAATAGCATTTTTATGAAAAATTTCATAAATTCTGATCACATATATGGCTATAAAATTAAGCAATTTTGCACAATATTTTTTAAATTAACTATCCTGAATGCCATCTAAGTAAATTATTACATTAAAATTCATAACCAGAAAATTATAAATTTAAAAATAAAAAAACAAACAAGTATAATACGAAATGAACAATTATATCTTAACTTTCATATAGAAGCGCTCTTTAAAAATTATCAAAATGCAATTTATTTAAACCTTTTATTGTTCAACAGCCCCCAAATTATTAACTACTAACATAAGAAAAATAAGATTTAATTTTTTAAATGATAATTCAAGACTGTACTCAGTTGACTTCATATGATGAATATATATCATATTTTTATAATATTATTAATGTAAGTAATATATTCTTTTATTAGCATTAATTTGAAAGAGCTAATTTTTACTTAGTGAATATTGTCATAACAAATCAAAAATACAAAAATAAAACTTTGCTAAACATATATTTACTTTAATAAATTCTTTTAAAACATCATAGATAGTTTCACAAGTCTCTGGAATAATACCAGATAAGCTGCATTTTGTAATGCGAAATAAATACTCTAATGATGCATAAGAATCACCTGCAAAATATACATTAATTTAGTTCAGATGTAAATTTTTAGAAAATGCAAACATTCTTAATAAGAAAAATAATTTTAAAATCATACCTGAAGCTTAATATCTTAGAGTCACAGCAAGTCTCTCGGCAGCAGGTATTGATTCTCTCATTATTTTTTTTTTCATAAATAATAAAGCAGCCGCCACTGTCATCATTGAAACAACTTTTATTTCGTCATTCATATTGAAATACAGAAAAAAGAAAGCACAAATTTACTGAATTCGAAAGACACAACGTCTGTAAACAAAACAGCAATCAATGAAAATCAAAAGTGAAACTACGATGGAAGTTAAATTATCGACTGCGAGAAATCGTATCGTGTAAACACCACTCTCGAATCCGAGATCCGAGAAACCGATTTCTCGGTCTTGATGACGTCATATTGCTAACTCGGACGAGAAACTCGGAGCGTGTAAACAGGCCTTTTACTCAGAATCCGTTGGTGCGGCTGGCGAAAAGAGGAAGATGCTAACTGAAGTGTCGACTCTTTCATTTGACGTCATTGGTGCAAGTTACGAACCTATGGTACGTTGCCTCTTTGTCGGTTTAAAAAGGCAATTTAAAATGTGTCACCATAATCCATCAATGTTCTATAATTGGAAATAAAATAAAAAATTTAAGGAGTATCTGAATAATTACATTTTCACGTAAATAAAACGTTGGCAATCTATCAAATGTCAAATGTTTGCGATAATGGAAACTTTTCCGGAAAAGAAACAAAATAACAGTAAGAATTTTACCTCTCATATCACGTATATTCAGGAATGCAGCTTGCATTTTTATAGAGAAGTAATTTCGGTTTCTAAATTGAACATGTGTTCGAAAGATTCGCAGCTGCTTTGGATTCTTTTCAAACATAAGCTTAATATGTTATTGAAACATCTGCGACTTAAAAAAGTAAGGTTTCCTTACTAACAAACACCACTTCAGAAGTATGGAAATATCGTATTGAATTCATCTTTAAGCACATCTGCGTAAAACTGTTTTATTGTTATGGATATTCAACACTAAATAACTTTTAAAGTGTGAAAATGTAATAAATTTCTTGAGAACTTTTCAAAATACCTTTCCATTTCAGTGGTAAATTGTATCACAACACCTATGATAAATTGTAACTAAAACTAGTATTTGCCTGTAAATTCCACGTAAATTTATGGAGAATATTCTTTCCTGTACTCCTTTTTTAATTTAGAAGTAAAATCGTATTTTATGATAGATGATTGATGTATGATAAAATATATACATAATAAAGTTTTGCATTACAATAGCTTTTCATTTGATATTTTATGGAATGTGAGTAAAAGTTAAGAACATACGAAAAATTTCAAAGTTCGGTTTTATTTTTGGATAAAAACAAGAATATTTGATTGGTATAAAATGTTTAATGAGACCATTATAAATTATTCTATCTGATAGATTATTCATATATATATATATATATATATATATATATACCGTCTGAAAATTGGTCAGTATTGACTGTCGTTTGAAAGCAAAAACATTTTGCAAGTTCTTTTTCGGATAACTTATACACTTAAAAAAATTATAAACCTGATTATCAGATATATTCACAAGAAATGAATAATTTTTTATTATTCCTTCAACATTAAGCATGTTTATGTTACATATTATGTATATAAATTGTTCAAATGCATACTTGTGTTCATTTATTCCATTTTCCCATCATTTTGTTTATCGTCTCATTCATAATAAGTAAACAACTACATTTTGTGAATAATAGGCAGTTTACTAAACAAAAATTGATGACCAAAATAAAGAATCCGAAATTACTCAGTGATAATGCAAAGATTAGAGTTGCTGTTAAAACTTGTTAGAAACTCTCTTAGATTCGCCATCATTCTTTCTTTTAAACATTCTTTGTTTTGTAGAATGAAAAAGTCTCATAAGAAACTCACAAAATATGGAAAGGCCGTCAAATGAAAAATAATACTTCTGCCTAAAGTTTGAGCCAGAATTTATACATTTTGCTTCTTTGTAATAGTATAATATACAAGCTTCAGATATTGTCTTCAAAAATTAATTATGAAAACATTGTTTTGCAATTGCGTACATTTGTCGTTATTGTTACTTATAACATTTGGCGAAGCATATAATTAATATATAACATATAATTCCACCCGTCTGGGAATGGGCGAATGAATTCAGAAAAAGCGTCTTCCGTTTTTAGAATGGAGCACTCCCTCATGAGGGTAGAAGTACGATTTTCGCTCATAGATGGCAGCACCATTTGGATCTTTCAATTTAAAAATACGAAGGCAGAAAAGATCCAAGACTAGGCTCCTAACATCCCCGAAGCTATTAATACATTTAAAGTAACAGATTATCTTAAAATTTATTTTAGTCAATAAGTCACAGTTTTATAAAAA
This sequence comes from Latrodectus geometricus, assembly GCA_026290005.1. Lineage (NCBI taxonomy): Eukaryota > Metazoa > Arthropoda > Arachnida > Araneae > Theridiidae > Latrodectus > Latrodectus geometricus. The sequence goes on along the minus strand of JAPDSC010013202.1, from coordinate 7,448 downwards.
ATACCTATAACAATAGTATATCAATTATATAATGTATTACAAATTAATATAAATATAATTAAAAGAAATAAAAAAATAAGGTTTTTGTCTTTTGAATACTCGTTAAACTTTTTTTACAAAGTTGTTTGTAATATCGAACGAGATTTCTGCAATTTTTAATAGAAAAAAAAAAAAAAAGGTCAACGATAATCATTTCTGGACGAGGCAGATTTGACATTGGATTACTGGATAACATTGCTTGGAGAGGGGTAAAAAAAAGTGTCCAAAAATTTGATTTCATGATATTTCAATGTTGTTGTTTTCGTGTGCCAGCCAGGCGGACAATATGGAGTGCGCTGCTCCATTTTTCCAACTGAACCGTAATTTGGTTTGGGGTCCGACTTCCTCAGTACACACATGTCACACGTACCTGTTTATAGGGTAGACAACCGTTCACAAAAGAAATGGAGAAAGACAAGAGAGAAAGCATATTCATGCCCGAGCCGGGATTCGAACCCAGGTCCTCACCATCTGTAATCAGGTATGTTGACCACTAGACAGTGTAGGGGGCAAAATATTTCATTGGGCCTCCTTTATACTGCTTATAAATAAATAAAAAAACATAATAGCATTATTAATGCTATTATGTTTTTTTATTTAAAAATTATTTTAATTCAAACTAATTTTAACAACCATAATCTTTTATTAATAATTTTGAATGAGCATTTATTATCATATTCTATTCTCAATATTTAGCATATTCACTCAAGGCTTTTTAATTTGGCATAACAATTTAGGAATTTTAATATTTTTAAATTAACAAATTTAAATCAATTTAATTGTATTTTCCAATGATTTTACATGCCTTAATCAGGAGGAATTTTAAGTCACCACTTTTGTTTTTCCAAATACTTAAGAAATGTTTCCCCAAGTAAATTTCTAAAATCAAACTCTTTAGTTCGACGGAATATAACTTTGCGAACTCAACCGAAATGTTACCGAATTATTTACTTTTACAGAAATGAAGCTATATTGAAAGAGCAAAAGGATGACAAGGCTGAATACTAGTAAAATAAGGAAAAGATTATACATTTAGTTTTTTAATTTCAAGCTGCAAAAGATAAGTAAAATTCAAAAATTCTTATATCATCAACACTAAAATCGGTACTGCTCGTGAAAGGAAAGTATTTAAATGTTGAGGTACTCAATCATTTATAATGTAGACATTAAAATGATTTCAAGTAAGAATATGAAGAAAAAAAATTCATTGATTGAGGGATTTTGTAATAAAACGCACTATTCTAACACACTAGTTCTTCAATTTCCTAGCTCCCATTATTGGAACTGTGCCAAATACCGCTGATGAAAATGTGTACGTTCGCTGGCTCCACATTTGCAGCTGCCACGATTTTGCTACTGCCTATTCAAGCGCACTTTAGAATCTTTTCAAAGAATGTTTTACTTCTCTAGTAGACTTCCAATTTGTCATTTTTGCATATTTGAGTAAAAGTTCTTTCCCAGTTTTCTTTACCACCAAGCGGTTGCTTTTTACATGCGTGGACTAATCGGATCAGGATTTTTTTCCTTTTTTTTAAAGTAATATAGGAACTTCCTAATTAGCATGTAATCATTAATCAACATTTTTTGATAAAGTTGATAGAAACGAATATAGCGAATATGAAATATTAATAAAAACCATTTGATGAAGTCGTAAGTACACACAATCAAACTTCAGTTTCCATCAAACAATTTGATTAGAGAATTTTAATTGTTGGCAATTTGACTCAAGGGGTTCATAAGAATAAATAAGTATTCGAACATTTAAAGACTGGTGTGTTACCATATCATTCGAACGAGGAAGTCAGCAATGAGAGAAACAATCTACATACATTGAACCAAAAATAGATTTCTTATGGTTTCCATGACTTTGGTAGATGAAAAACAAATTACAAACTTTTTGGGCATACATTACACAGAATTCTGATTTTAAATCAAAAGAAGGTAAAATAGTTCTTTATATTTTCACCATTTAAACAAAAATTTTTCATCTGCCATAAAAGAGAAAACCCACAGACTAAAGAACTCCTTATTTTTTATATTACTTTAGGAACAATTCTATTGGTTATTTGTGAAATTAAATAGGTAAGCTACAAAATATTCTATGCAGTGTTTGAATAACAGAATGAAGTGAACAAGGATGACTGATTACAATTTTATTATAACATGTGGATAACATTTAAAACCATAAATGACATAAAATGAAAATACACAGTACACACAAAATGTAAACATTTGTAAGGAAATGAATTACATGAAAAATTAAATGCTAAAAATTAAATATGAGTAATACTGATTTTCGAAATGGTAGACAATATATACGAAAAAAAGAAAAAACATTCTCTCAATAAATCGTATTGTTTTCTACAAAATATATTTTTCTTGCTTATAACATGTGGAATTAAGCTAAAACATTTCAAAATTAAATTTTTTAAAATTATGTTTCAGTTCTTACAAACTATAAGTTCTTATTCTACAATTGAAGCTCAGAGGAAAGGCTTAAATACAAAGTTTTATTTCTAGGAACTTATAATATACTTCTTTAAATGAAAAGATGTTTTTAGCAAAATAACACGGTGAAAAGAAATACTTAATATCAAAACGATATTTAGCAATTTTATCCAAAAGCATTTTCAGTTAAACTTATAGAAAAATAAAACACAATTTATGAAAGAAAATAATGAAAAAATATAATATTTCTGGCATTAATATATTTTGACTTTGTTTCATTATCCAATCTATTTTTTAATTTAACTTTTGGAATACAATGATTTTCTTGCATGTGAGTACAAGGCTATTACAAATGATTTATCATGTCTGAAATCTGATAGCAACAGATGTCACATGTAAAACTAATAATTAAAGAAGAGAACATATTATTAAATACTGTTGAACAAAACTACTAGTTAATTCGTAATACACTGAGAGCCAGGCTGACAGCAATTTGCAAAAGGAATAATCAATGCAGAGTATTTTATGTAATGCACTCTTTAAATAGCTCTTAAGGTCTCTTAATTTTACAGAAAGATTTTTTGGAGGGATACTGGAAAAATATCTATGAACCATGTTGCCAGTAAAATTCTTTGTATTTAATAATTCCTTACTGTTGCACACTGATGGAGGTCCATAGGGATATGTTCGGGCGTGTATGGTTTAAAACATAAGTATTCATTGTTTAACGTGAGGAGAGTACACAGAACATTTGTAATGATGTGTAAAAAACCTAAAAGTGTCAATGATACATTGCATGAAAAACCTAATTCTTTATGTAATACAATCTAGCCAAAATTCATTGAATCATTTATAATACAATACTATACATATGTAAGTACACATGTATATACATATTTATATTAATGCCTTTTATTTAATCATATAATACAGTAATAAATTGAATAAAGAATCAAAGATTATAATCATTATCAAAACATAATTTTGTCAATATTTACTTTCCATAATCATTAGCAAGGAAAAAAAAAATTTTTTTTTATCAATCTTGCATGTTTTAGTTGAGAAAATTGCCATAGTGTTTAAAGCATGCATAGTAATTACAATGATAAATCTATTTAAAGGTAACTTTTTAGGAAAACAACATTTCAACTATTATTACGCTAAGATTCTAAATGCATTTTTCAAAATACTGCACTAGTGAATACAAAATTATATAAGTAAACACCAGTAACAATATAAGCAATTCACAAAGAGAAAAAAATTGTAAACAAAATTTTATGCATTATGAACACAATCACTTTAAAATAGGAACTATTCTTCAAATTATAATACAAATTTTTACAAGGAAGATACAACAAGGAAATTTAAGATGTTCCATTTTAACGGGAACAGCCAATATATCAGTCTATAATCCATACTTTTATTGAATTGAACAATTTATTAAATTTTTTTCATATCAATAACATTTAAAATGAATAATAGCAACTTATAAAATCATCCCGATTAAGTTGTTTCGAGTAAGGAAGTATCTGCATACACAGTCTCATGAAAGAGATTGCTATTTTTAAAATAGTTTTAGATTTATTATAAATAAATATTTGTAGGACAGTAAATACATATATTTCATTGAGTGGAAAATCATGAAAGGACAACCAACAGAACAAACAATTAAATATTAAAAAAGTAATTAATTTTACAACTTAATGATTAAAATATGCTGAAGTTTTAGTAAAAAAAAAACTATATTTTAAATCATGTGTGCTTCTATAGAATACACTTACATTAATTGTTAACTCAAGCGAGATTAAGTACTGATGAATTTTAGAATTTACTGAATGAAAATTGAATTTCGCAATTTTTGATTCTCATGATATTTTGATTATCAAAAAATTTTAATTCATTCAATGTTGATTTAGAAAATTTTTTAAACACTCAAATTTGATGACTAAATATATATAACTAGCTAATTTACAGAAGTAATAAATCTTATACCTTCTCTATTATAAATATTGGTGAGAGCACTAATATATTGGTAATTTTAATTTGCATGGAATAAAATTTTCCTTCATATTTAATAATTAGAAGAGTATATATGCATAGTTAATAAGTTTTAACTCTAAGTTTTAGAAAAAAAGTTGAAGAAAATCTTCTAGAAATATATCAATATAATAAAAAAATAAAGAAATTTTTATTACAAGAAATAAAAATTTAATATAAATGCATTTCAAACAGTATTTTCTTAAACACCAGTAAAAACATCTAATATTACAGAAATTTAGAATGAATAATAAATTTTATGAAAAAATTTCTTTCACAATTGATATAAAAGAGTTTATTCTAGAGTTATATAAACATTAAGTAAGAAAGTTTAAAACAATATATTAATAATTATTAAAACAATATTTTTATTGGTTACAAATATTTAAAGTGAAATATTCTTTTTACCAAATGTGACTTTATTTTTGAAATTCTACTTAAAAAATTGTTCATTTAGAACTTCCTTAGAAATACTAATAAAACAAGTTTAATTCCATGCAGATGGATTTCAATTTGATTTAAGTTTAAATTTGGAAAGTATAAATAATTGCATTATAAAAAACGAAAATTCTATCGATATTAAGCAACCATTTAATTATTAAAAATGTTTATACAAAATTAAGCTAGGGAACTTGCACTTCCCACTATTTATAAAAAATTTATTATGTAGTTGTACTTTAATCAGTATTTCTAATTACATATAAAATAAAAAGTAAATACTATTTTTATCAAGAAATATCATTTAAATAGATATAAAAATAAATTTTTCATGGTACTTATTACTACTTTTACAAATATGTATCGTTCAAAACATTAATTTTAATTTCAAAACAGTACTTATAGATTAATCAGGATGTTAAGAATATTATTTTAATGAATATTAGTATATATGAAAAACATCAATAAACGAAATAAAAAAACAAATATAGAAAATATAACTATAGACTTGATATCAAAGTTTAGTATTTGCTTGTATAGAAAGCACTAGTTATGAGAAATTGCAATTACAAGTTAATAATTTGTTTTCTCAACTTACATTTATACTTAAGGAATTTATAAAGTCAATAAAACTGAAAACCACATAAAACTAAGTAATATTTATTTTGTATGTAATTAACAATGCGTAAAGAAAATAATGAAACATTTCAATTTAACAAATATTTTTTTGGAAATAGAAATTTAAAAAGTACTTAACTGAATTTGCATCAACATGCCAAGATTAAAACCAGAAATATTTTCATAATGAAGAATGATAAAATAAAGCTAACTTATTCAGAGCAATACAGTATAGAATCTATGCGATTCCATTTAATTTTAAACATAAAAAATACAAAGGCTATAATTTATCATTTCATTTTCTTGCAACTACTCCAGTGGAATTTTTGAAATTTCTAATAGAATTGTATGTGTGTAGAAAGAATTAAATTTTAGTAAGTTTTATTAAGTGTCTTATAGAGGCTAAAATATTATATTATTGAATTACACCTCTACTGAGAATATAATTAAATCGATCAAGATATTTATAAAACTCATTGTTCCACATGCTGATAACTAATGAATTAATTAAAAATGTATCTAACAAATCAAGTTTAAAGAATTTCAGAAAAGCACTGACCAAAAACTATTCTGCATGATCTAATAATTATCATCCTTTTCCCAATCGGTTACATGTGCTTTGATATTTGTTCAAATTTCTTTACAATTCAATTTATTACAACTGAAAAATAGATATATGTGAAAACTGGAATTCCCAGTGCTATAAGAAGTAGAGAGTTGAGAATAGCCTTATCTCTCACGCTCTGCCGCAATGATGCAATCTCACTGAGGCGTTGGTAGACCTCATCATTCTTATGCTTCGAATGCTGATTAAAACCACAGAACCAGTTGCCAAGTTTGCTCAGATAGAACATCGGACTTTTTATTTCCACTGGTTCATCGACCTGGACTTCATCTGGAAATAAAATTGATTATCTTGTGATTTCATCAAGTTACAATTAACTTTAAATGAAATAAACATTAAATAAAACAAGTAAAATAAAACATCAAATAGGGTATATTTTATCAATCTATGCTTGTTTTTACACTTGAATTAAACAGGACCAACAGTTTTGAATAGGTTCTAAACCACTAGAGATTCATAATTGAAACAGAAATCAAATAAACTGTTGAAATGGAAGTCACTTAAATACCATTGAACTATTATATTAGCATCAATTAAATTAGAAGGAGGTCTTCCAATTAAGGAACAGACTTCAAATATTAGTTTGAAAGTGAAATTTGCCTTAATACTGGTTGTTTGAGATGGTCACTCGATGTTCATTTTTGGAACAAGAGGGAAATTTCAACTCTGATCTACAGTTTACTTAGATTCTAAATGACTATGAACATTGCAAGGAGTTAATGATTTGCAAAGATACCTGCTAACTTTATAAACAGAATTTCCATTAATTTAAAGCAGAAAATTGTCTTAAAATTGGTTTTATATAAAAAATAATTAGTTGGATTAGTCACTATATGGGCAATTTTTGTTCATAAAAGTAGTTCAGTCAAAACCTATACTTTTAAGTGAATTTTGAGTTACTACAAACACCGAAGGGAATTAAGCCTATGAACTGTTGAACTGAACCCAGAATGCTAACCATCAACTTGTTAATAGTAATAGCGTAAGAATTATATATAATTTTTTGAATTTCATAAGAAAATAAATAAAAAATAGAAAAATATCAGCATAATATAACTTATACACTATTATATAATTAATCACTTTTTAAAGTCTCCAGTTGTGAATATATTATTTTAATTTTTATTTGTCTTTATTCTAATTTTGTTACAGCATAAATATGATTTTTGAATATGAAAAAGAAATAATATCCTTAGTTTTCTCAAAACTTTTAAGATTTTGAATGTAAAAAAGAAAAAAAAAA
>JAPDSC010013196.1:0-15685 GCA_026290005.1 Latrodectus geometricus | reverse complement strand
TGCCGGGGCGGAGAAATGGAAGCCCTTGCCCGTCGACAGCTTGTCATTTTTAAAAGAGGGGGTGGCAGGGAAAAGGGTTTTATCTCGATAAAGGGGTAAATGGTTTTCATACCCGTCGCCTCGGGAGGTTCTTGGGATATATCCAGGCAGCCCTATTATTATTACGCCGGTCGGCTGGGGCTGCGATTTGCTGGTGATGGGGCAGGGGTGATGGAAGAATATATATTTGGAATAAAGTGACCGATGAGGAACGACAGGCTTGTTACCCGTCACTCAATCTGGGCTGCGGTGTTATTTATGTATGTCAGGGAACGATGGGGGTAAAAGAGGAGAGAGTTTTGTTCTGCATCATAAGGTGGTGGGGGTTGTTTGAGCTCGTTGAAAACGATTTCATTGCAGCGGTGAGGGTGGGGTGATATATACACGTCTAGTCACTTGGCGGAAAGGATTGAAAAGGTTGGAGAACGAGGAGAGAAGCAGGCAGTTAAAAAGTTATCACGAAAAGAAAAGGAAATGTTAATATTTTATTATTCATAAACGAAAATTTCTCGTTTCCTTGAAATAAAAGCCTTTTGACAAATTAGCGCAAACTACTGAGAGATTTCGTGTCGGTAACAAAGAGCTTTTATTACAGCGTGGATAGATTTTAAGGTAGAATAGTTAATTCTCAATCTGATTTTAATGTATTCTGGAACGATTAAATTAGGAGTATAATTAAATCAAAAGAGAATTCTAGTGAAGTAGATAAGCTTTTAAATATGCTTTCGAGGAGATTCCCAAAACCTTAAAAATTAAGCATCAAATTAAAACTTTTATCGAATATTCAAATAGAAAATAGTGTCACTCTGGTTGGTTTAATTACATCAGCTTAAGTGAATTCAATAGTAAACGTTATATGTTTTTGATGAATTAATTTTTTTAAAATTATTTGTAGCATATTCAGTTATTTTATATGCGTTAGTTTTCAACATTTTTTCCAAATTGTTAGCAAAATTAAAATTAGTAAGAACGTAAGAATTCTCAAATATTTTTGCATATTGGAATTAACTCGGCTACCTGAATTAAATTTTTTCTGAAAATGTCATAATTCGGAAATTTGATTTATAGCAAATTGAACACTGTTTTAATTAATTTAATTAGTTTAATGTAATAATGGGATTTTTAAATAAGATAAAATTGTATTATTTTCAGAATGGTTAATTATATCTCAGGAGGAATTGAATTGCTGGTATCTATACGCGAGCGTATATGAAGGATCTAAAACACATTTTTATGTGTAAAGGTGTAAAAAATGAGATCATATACTCAACTATCAAATAATGCATAGCATAACAAATAACAAACATCAACATATCCTAAGAAGTCCAAATATTCGCCATATCCAATCGTGACTTTCTGACGTAGGAATCTACTTTAAACTCAATATTTTTAAGGAATAACCCATGTATAAAAAGTGTACATACGTCAATAAAAATATAATAAAATTTATAACCTTATTAGGAGAAAAATCAAAAGCCAATCCCACATAAAAACAATGTTTATATTGTATGTGGAGAGTTAAATATAGAGTTTATTGCACAAAAAATAATTCATTGTAGTGAAATAACAAAACTAACATACGTTCTAAACATAACAAAACAGCCATATATAATTCATACGATTTGATTGAAAAGATAATTTCCATAGGCTACACGTTTATGCTAGTTCATTACACATTTATTTTATTTAAACTGAATATTCTTCAACAATTCTGAATTTTGAATAGTGTGGTAAAATCATTGTTTTCAGAGCGGGATGTTCCGGATTCAATACCAGCCACTGCTAAACAGGAGATAGATGCTACATTTCTGCATTTGTTTTATCAGTCCTCGGTAGTTTCACAAGTTTCTGTTTTGTGACATGCGAATAAAATACATTCCTTATGAAAAGTTTTGACGGTAAGAAATACGTGGTAGATGTACGAATTGTCTTCGGCTGTTAAGCTATTATCCAATACAGCGTCACATTATTAATATGTTTAACTATTTTAAAGCAAAATAATGAATAATGTTTTAAAGCGCTAAATACTTAACATTTTAAAAGCTTTATTAATAACAGAACGATAATTTCTTAAGGAAATGAGACATTTTTTGTTACATTTTCAAAAAATAAACACAGACCATTTTCTTGAATTTTCATACACTAAAATTTTGCTAGGAGTATGCAATATGCATGAAAAAATATATCTAGAGTACTGACATATATTAAAAGGAATTATAAGAAAACTTTAGTAACAAAAATAACTGCAAACTTAAAAAAATTTGGAAAATTATCCAGATCAAGAAAAATTACAAAAAATGCTCAAAATTATGGATTTGTGGAAATTTTATGTGACTATAAAATAGTATTATAAGTAATTACCGTTGTCTTTTACAAAAATTAAGTAATTAATATTCTAAAGAAAGTGTCCTTAAATGAATGCTTCAATTTAGAAAAATGAATGAAAAATATCTAATAAAATAATGATGCATAAATTTAGCTATAAAAAAAATTTTATATGAGATTTTTTCTTTTAATATACAGAAGATGCTCGTTTTTTCGAACTCGTAGGAACCGGTAAACTAGTTTTTAAAATGTTAGACCACAAAACTTTTTTTTTTATCAAATTGCCTTTACATTGTATATAAAATACTATTAGCAAAAGTTTCGCATACACTATATAAAAAATAAAATTAATAAAAACAACTCTTCAATTTCATTTTATCAATGAAAATTAGCATAGTTCAAAACTATTTAAATTTTTTTTTGATTTAGTATAATATTTCTTTTTATTCTCAAAAAGAACCTAAATCTTATTAGTTGTTTATCAGTTTATTTTGCAGAAATTATACCCGAATCCTCATTTTAAGTCTTAAAGCAAAATTTTGGGTGGTAATGGGTTTCGAAGTTCATGAATGAATAATTTAAGAAGTTCATGAAAGATTCAAGTCACGAGAAAAATTTTCTTGACTTTCTTCAATAAAGACTTCATGGTCAAAATGACCTAGATAATATTTCTTCTGCAATATCATTCCAGGCATCGATGGACAAATACATTGCGCTTAGAATGGCAATTTCATAAGGGGATCCAAGGCCATGATCAACTCTTAGTAAAAGTATTTTATTTAGTATTTAAACTTAAAGGTATTGATTTATTCTAACGAATGATTTCACCATTAGCAGTTCAGTTATCTACTATAAAAGATTATACGATTTTTCCCTTAAAACATCAATCCACGTTCTTCAACTGCAAAAAGTTAAAAAAAACTAATGAAAGACATTAAAATTTTAGTTTGCACACAGAAATTAAAATTATTATTGCGTCTATAGGATCATATTAGGAACCAGTCAGTAATTAGTAAAATTGTGAATATTTTAAATATAAGAGGTTTGTACAAAGGAAATCTACTATAATTTAATATAAAACAATAAGTTTACAAAATTTTCGCTTTTCATAGGAAACGTTCAGAGAATGTTATGAATTAGATCATAAATTATTTACTATTATATAGAAAAAATTAAAATCATCAAGTAAAAAATATTCATATTTGAATTTTCATTTTTTGAAATTTAGAATTAAAATTTTGGTAAAATGAATTTTAATTCATATTATAAAATTTTGCGATGCTTAAATAAAATACATTATTAATTAGAAATGCTTAGAGGTTTTATTTAATTCAAATGCTTGAGCAATTAACTATAACATCATTAGGTCACACCATTTAGCTAGAGTGCGGTATAAATAATAGCATCTTGAATAGAGTAGTAATCAATGGATATGCCATCGTAATCTCGGGCAGGCGTCCTCATAATTTTAAAACGAAAACCACAGATTCCTCAACTTAGTCTTCCATATTAACAGAATTATTATTATCTCACTTCGAAGACTTAGCAAACATGACCCAATAGCTATTATCGAACATGACGGACATTCGGTTGGGAAGGTAAGAATCTCCTTACTTTCAGGTTGCAAAGAATGTTACTTTTCTCAACCAAACCATTATAGGTAGGGAATGGATTGTTATAAATAGCGATTTACAATGAATTTTCTAGTGTTTTAGTGGCTTTATACAGTTCATTTATTCACAAATGCAGAGTTCTTAAAAAAGAATCAATTGAATTGTTTCCCTAAAGGTTTTACATTTCTTACGTTGGCAGGAAAATTCACAGAAAATAAAGCAATCAATAACAATAACATGCTTATCATATAGAATTAAAATCTTATTTGATTCAATAGACACATATATGTATAAATAAGTTAAATGAAAAATTAACTTAAAAGATGAAATAGAAATTCAGAAACAGTATATTGCACAAATCAGTAGGCTTTTCACATTGATTATTTTCTAATTTAAGCATTTTCAGGATTTCTAAACTTAAAAAAAAACAAAAAAAAAAAAAAAAAAAAAAAAGTGGTTTGCAATTAAATTGGGGTGGAACTTTGAAATATTTTCTATCCAATTGACTTTGAGATTCACGATGACCTTAAGACCATTTTAATCAGTTTTTGAAATTGGTTATTTGGCGACATCAAAAAGTTTGAATTTAAAATGAATGTATTAATAAATATATTAATGGTACCCTGGCAATTTCTCAGTAAAAAAACACATTTTCATAATGTTCACAATTAGAGTAACAAATTAGTACAAGCCTTATTTAAAACTCATAATTCTAGACTAAAGGTATTTTCTTAATTCTAGATTGATTGCATTTAGAAGCAGAGGATCACATTTGTGGGTAATAGTGCAAGTTGTTTGTTCACATCTTATTAAAATAATTTATGCTTTCTCTAAGGTTTAAACAGTTATGTAACTTACTAAAATTATACCTCGAAATATAATTCATGAAGATTAAATATTCTTGTCATCTTTGAAGACGATTTTTCTCTTTTTTTAAAACACACAAACAAATCCTATTTATATATGCAATTTCGGGCTAATCAGAATTTAATTTTTCTACATTTGATTTTTATAGCATGACATACTTAACACTTAAGCAATAACTTAACAATAAACTAAAAAATACTAAGAAATTATATATCCAAATAATTATTTCATTTTAGGAAAAAAACATTTATGTATGTAATGGTAATAACCTTCTATTCAAAACTTTTAAGTTGGTTGTCATATTTAATAACACAACACATATTTTATGACCAGGTATATGGTTTGTTGGTATATCATCAATGATATTCTTTTGCACAAAAAGGCTAATTAGACAGGGACCATTTGTTTAAAGTGGACTCCAAATTACTACAAACATCAAAACTCATGAACTGTTGAATCGAAGGCAAGAGCACTAACTATTCGACTAGCAGCTCGGCAACCAGGTATATGATATGTATCCTTATTTTAATTATTCAGTATACTTATGCATTATATATGAATTTTCAAAGAGCACATTTAATTAATTTATTTATATATACACTTAAATTAAACATCGCCTCATATCGACTATTCTGAAATCTATCAGAGACTTAGTATGTTAATGATAATTTTATGGTAAAATTTTTTTATAACTTTATTTGTAATTCATGTTGAAAAACACAAGTAAATAAAGATTATTCAATTGAGTCAGTTAATATAAACAAAGCATGTTTCAGAACACATTTTAAATTTTTTTCAATGGATTATATAAGGATGGATTTTTTTATTACTGTTCAGGGATTCCTTTTCTACTCCTATAAAAAAAGAAACAGCATTTGACAATATATATATATATATATATATATATATATATATATATATATATTGTAAATAAATAATTTTTTGGACATTAAAGAGACTGTTTTTGAAATGCCCATATTATCTTTCAGGGTCATTTTAAATATACTGCTCATCTTCTTCACTTGCATGGTTATTTTAATGAAAGAATTTTTGATAATATATATATATATATATATATATATATATATTACAAATTAGAACTGTGAAGGTTTAAATTTTTTATTGATATGCAAAAAGTCAAAACTATTTTACTGCAGAACTGAATTTTTTTAAAAAAAAAAAAATTTAGGAAAAATTAGAATACAAAGCTTTTTTCCTATAAAGTTACTTGAGAGCTCGCCTGAAGTTACTGAAGTTTAAATCAATTGACAGTCGAAATCACTGGAGTTTTTTCATATAAATAAATAAAAGCAAATTTGCAAAATTGATATTATTTTCTAACAAAAAAAAAAAAAATTTTCCAAAGAAAAAATCATAAACTTAAAGGAGAGTTACAATTTTCTAAAAGTCAACCTAAAATTTCAGGAGTTTCCTAGGATTTTGGATTTCTCTCTCTCTCTCTTTTTTTTTTCCTTTCCTTAAAAAAAATGTATCGTTATCAAAATGATTTCATCAGGAACTGTACAAGTCCTTACATCCAAATTTTTAAAGTGTAAAAAAGAAAGATATTGTTCTGTATTAAAAAATTTATTACAATTTTAACTAACTTTCACATTTTATTTTTGGAACATTAATCGTATCACTTTGTTCTGATTTCACTTCAGTTTCAGGAATATCACTACCTACATTTTCCTCTTTTTCAGAGTTAATTTCCTCACCAGATGTTGAATTTTCAGTTTGTTTATCAGCTAATTTTGGCGGTAGCATTGTCGGCGGTCCGTTATCTCGTACGTCATAACTATGATGAGGTAAAGTTTCAAGCCATTGCAACATACTTAAAAACAAGTTAAGAAAAACATATACACATACAAATAAATAATGGTGGAAGAATATTTAGATATAACATGATATACAGGGTGAGGGGGAAAAGTAATCAATAAGAGAACTTTATAATGAATGTTATTTTTTAAAGAACTTATAATCATAATTAGCTTTTCAAATATTATAGTATGTGGGGCATTTGGGCATAAATATTAGCTTAACATTTTCTAATAGAAAGTTTATAAAATGTACATAACAGATTGTTAATTTAGAAATTTCATTAACAAAATAGGTATTTAACGACATAATATAGAATTAAAATAGTTGTCTTCATAAGAAAATTATTTTAAGAAAGTGAAAATTTTTTAATAACTTAGAAATATAATTTTTAGTTAAATGAATATGAAATAAACTCTATTGTGTTAAATAAATTAATAAACATGAAAAAGACAAATTTAACATTTAAAATACCCATTGATTAACTTTTATCAAAAAAAAAAAAAAAAAACTTTGATGATAAATTAATTATTAATAGAACTTAATATAATAGCATACATAAGTTGTATTATAGCATATATAAGTAGCAAGCAGACCCATAAACATATATATCAGGGGTGGCCAAGACATCGACCGTGGTCGACTGGTAGACTGCGAAGATATTTTAGGTAGTCCACTCGATTATTCCGATAATGACCTCGGATATTAAAAATTAAATTTATGACTTATGACATCGTATCAATGAATTATTTAAAATAAAAATTTACTACAGTGCGATATATTTCTTCAAACGATATATTTCTTAAATCCAGAGCATATTTAGCGATACTGATCTTTGGAAATAAATTTCTGAGGAAACGTTTCCGAATATTTACTAATTGTTTTTGTATTTAAAATCATACTTTGGATCGAGGTATCTTTGCAAATCTGCTTTTTCAACCATCAACAAAAAACAAACATTGGTTGCATTTAACAGGTGAACATTTAATTTCGTGTTTATGCATTGCAATAAGCTCGTACCAGCCACAATATGATAAATTTTTCATAGACATAGAGTAACAAATTTCAACTAAACGAAGTGAATAGGATGGTCAGTTTTTGAAATATAAATACTTTAATTATTTTCGTCAGGAAGTTTTTATTTTGCAAATATTAATATTAAGTTTTTTTTTAGAAAAATTACATAATTTACCATATTTTCTTAAATAAATACGTACGTTAATTTAGCTTTGCCATTGGTAGACCGCATTCGATTTTTTAAATGTGGAGTAGACCCCGGATACCAAAAGTTTGGCCACCCCTGATATATATCATGTAACTAAATTATGTAAAATTAAAAAAAACTATAAGTTTAAAGTTTTAGTCTCATAATATACTAAAAGTAATTTTTATAAAAGTTATTATTAAAATTTTTTTTGCAAATAATTAATAAAAAATTGCTTTATAATAATGAAAAAAATTCCATTAACAATAAATGAATATAATAATAAATTAATAAATAAGAATATTAAATAAACTCATAAATAAGTTTCATTTAATAATTAATTTTATTAAATGAAATTAACATCTTGAATGATTTTATTAAGTAAAATTACCTTATTATAAAATATTTTTACTATAAAACCCAAATTTTTAAAATGAAAAAAAATATGGAATAACTGAATTAAAAATCAAACTTCTTACTTAGCAAATATTGATACAGACAAAAAGATTTACACTTAAAAATATAAATCATGGAAAATTATTTTTGAACTTTAAATAACTTTAGTAAACAATGGTTTCAGTAAATTAAGCAAGGAATAAAAGAGTAAATGTCTGTAGTGGTGCCATCTATACAGTCTTAACAGAACTAAATATATTAATGCAATAGATTAGTGTTTCCCAAAGTGGGGCTCACGCCCAAAGGGGGGCAAAATTTGATTTGTTAAGGGGGCAATTCGAAAATGGAGACTCAACATGCTATACGTTGAAAAATATGTTATTGTAATGTGGTGGAGTGGTAAATGAATTATATACATTTAAATAAATGAGTATTTTTTAGTATATGTTTACTCTATATCACATTAAATAAATTACACACAATAACAAATACATTTAGTTTTTAATTGATGTTATATATATTTCTTTCAGCCCATATAAAAATAAGTGGTGCAAGCAAGAAAAAGGTTCGTCAATATTTGAATATTTGGAGAAATATTTAAAATTTGGGCTCATTATGCTTGCAATGCTTGACCGATGAATCAATGAAACGAGTTCGTCTCGAGTAGCATTTGAAGGTGAAACAATGCTTATATTAATTAAATTTAAATTACTTTCAAACTTTAAAGAAAAATTGTGAAGAAAGGACAACAGTAAAGTCTATTATATACTGCTCACGCTTCAACTCATAATCATATTCTTTAGGCAAGTTATCAAATTTCTTTATTCATTGCTAAATCTAGGGAAAAAATATAACTATAGTAGAGAATTTATAAATAAAATCATCAATACATATATTTCTTAAAATGCTTTTTGAAAAAGATGTAAAAGCTATGTCATTTAGTAACGATACTGTTAGCGGAAGAATAGACGAAATGAGTGAAGATATTGAAAACCAACTTGTTGAAAAGCTGAAAACAAGAAAATTCTCAGAGCAAATGGAGGAATCAATTTTAATAGACAGTGAGACAGTATTGATAACTTACGTCAGATATATTGACATAGAGCATTTTGATGAAGAAATGTTCTGTAAAAAATTAGAAAGCACCACTACCTTCAAAGATATATATAATAAGCTAAAAAACTACTTAGATGTCACTAATAAACCAATGAAAAACATAACATCTTGTGTTGCAGATGATGTTCCTAATATGATGGGCAAGAAAAATGGTTTCTTAAAATTGATGTAAGATGAGAATCCAGAAATGATTCTTGTGCATTGTGTTATTCATAGGGAAAACTTGGTAGCTAAAAACATCTCGCCTGTTCAAAATGAAATACTGTATTCAGTAATAAAGGGTATCGATGCTATTAAATCTAATGCCAGATATGAAGGATCTCTTCGAGCTATTTTGGGAAGAACAAAATGCAGACCATACAAGACTTTTACCTCACAACTGAAGTAAGATGGCTCTCTAAAGGGAGCTGCTTGTAAAGATTTATGGAACTGTTTGATACTCTTAGTGATATATTAAGTAACAAATATGAAATGAAGTATCTGTTAACCGCTGATGGTAAAATATTTGTGAGTTATTTAGCCAATAACTTTGAAAAACTAAATGTATTAAATAAATAATTTCAAAGAACAAATAAAACTCTTGTTTATGCAAAAGCGAAGATATTTGGTTTCATTACTCATATTTAGTTACGTTAGCAACAAAAACTTTGAACAGTTTCATTGGCTCCAAAAATGTGAAGTAAATGATACTGCTTTACTTGTTATTGTATCAAATTGGAACCTAACATAAGATCTCTGTGTCGTAGTGCAAACGACATAAAAGGAGCCGCAGAGGAAACACATGTTTTACTGTACAATGAAATCAGTAACAACTCCGCTCGGCAGTAGTTTTTAAAATATAAAAGAAAGGAAACATAAAAATTGTAATATAAAGAGACGAGTGTAATAAAGAAATAAAACTAGACATTTCAAATTGGCACCCGAAAACTGCACTTAAAGTTTATAGCAGTTTTCCATCCCAGGGTCCTTTTCCCCTTGGGATGCATGGGTGGTCCATATGAAATAAAAATATTCTCCTTTTTGTTAGTGTGTGGCCAATCAAGGGTTTTGGAGGGGAGATTTCTGACCATTCCCTGAAAGACTAAAAATTACGTATTCATTTTATGATAAGAAAATAACCAATTGAAGAAATGGGAGGAGAGATGAAGATAATATAAAAGTTAAGGAGTTGAAGATGGAGTTTTCAGAATTCAGAGAGATATGAATTGAATGAAAAAGACAAATCCTCTAAGCTTCCGAGATAGATTCACAGATAGATATGAATTGAAAGCCTCCGACGAGATATTAGGAAGAGAAGCCTAACCTTAAGATGAGGTATGGGAGAAATAAAAAAGTCTTAGATGAGATATTGAGAGCAACAAAAGTCTGCAGATGATAGAGAGAAAGGTACGGAGCGGTGAAGCACAGACCTGACCAAAACGAGTTACATGGAGCTGATAAGTTCACGGGTAATACTGGAGCAATGCGATGATGGAAGGAGAGCCTAAAGAAAGGGAAGCAACTGTACTAACTTACCATAGGAAATGCACTATAAAGGGGGTGAGTCTTTTTGATCTCTTCCTCAGGACCCTGGCCACACAATGTTTTATAAATATGTTTTGATTAAATTTATATGTTGTTAAACTAATTAACCAAGAATGTCAAATATAAATATTTAAATGTTAGTAGTACAATAAAACTATTATTATTATTTAAATTGTGTCATTCTCATATGTTCTCATTAAGTCTCCACTAATTTCTAAGAACCTGGGTTAGCTCGGTGTTTCTCATATATACCGAGTTTAACCACCACACTCTGTGCTGCTAGTAATAAGCACAAGGATTAAAAATTTAAATTATTATA
Source organism: Latrodectus geometricus (assembly GCA_026290005.1). Classification (NCBI taxonomy): domain Eukaryota; kingdom Metazoa; phylum Arthropoda; class Arachnida; order Araneae; family Theridiidae; genus Latrodectus; species Latrodectus geometricus. Next base: position 4,464 of record JAPDSC010013196.1, on the reverse strand, counting down.
GAAAAATTTGTATTAAAATTATTTCAAATTTAATTTTAGTTTTTCATTACATTTTGCAAATTTACTTACTGTGTTTCATTATTAATTTCCTAAAGATTCCTTTCTAAAACCTATCATTTAAGTTTCTTAGGAGAAAAATTCAGTTTTTTAATATTAAAAATTATGTATATGCTACATAGGGGGCATAGGAATTTTAGAAAGGCTTAGGTGGGGCATGGCACAAAAAAAGGTTGGGCAACACTAGAATAGATGAACTTGTCTGGACTGGTAAACTGTTATTAAAATCGAAAGTTCATAAAGTAAAAAAATAAGTGATAGATGCTAAAATTATTTTGTTATACAAAATTGTTCTTTTTTTAAAATAAAGTAATGTCACAAATATTATTTAATATGTTCAATATAAGAAATACATGCAAAATAAAATTCTAACTTAATGTTGAAGAAAAAACTCAAACAAAATAATAATTTATTATTTTCTACTTTTAAACTACTTTTAGAAACACACTTTTTCCCTTTTTTGAATGTGGAAAACATTTAATTGTTGCTTTTTCAGCAAAATGTATCTTAATTTTGTTAGCCATTCATCTTTTTGTATTGTATACAGTTATAACAATACACATTTTATTTGTCTAATACTCAAAAATTGTTTCTCATTCACATTAGCTATGTTCTCAATCATTTAATCATCTGATACTATCTAGTGTCTCTAAGTTCAAATGCAAAAAATCTTAAAATGAAATTTCAAGCAGCTTGGGTTCGTTTTCAAAGTTTATTGAGTAATTCCTTTTCATTAATGCCATCAAGTAATAGTCTTTGCTTTCTACAGTTGGAGCGATTTCTTTATTAAATCCTACATGTCAAAATGACTTAGATATCAGTTCTTCTGCAACATAGATTAACAAGTGCTTTACGCCTGAAATATCAATTGTATATGCTAATTCCAAGCCGTGTGTATGTGATTTCCCCTTTCATAAATACCTCACAATATTTGCACATGAAGTTATTGATAACAATCCATGGATAGGCTGCATGATGGGAGTTAGATAAAGCGGGAAATATTACATTGAATTGCTTAAAAGTTATTAGAGATTCCTTTATCAGCAGTGCAGTTAGTTACCCCTTAATTTGAAGGATTTACACTTTTCCAACAAAAATAAGTACCCAAGTTTTTCAACCATAAAATAAAAATATTTGAAAAAAAATAGAAAAGAGTCTGTTAAAGATTTTACAAAATCTTTAACAAACTCATTTTTAGTAGTTGGTAATTAAAATTATAATTGTATCTAGGACCCTGCAAGGGACCAGTTACTAGTTTGTAAAATTGTGAATGTTCATGAATTAGAGATTTGAAAAAGTGAGTATCTATGGTAGTTAAAAATAATATTAAACAAGAGTAAAAAAATATTCGTTTGTTCACCAATGCTTTAAAATTGAGAATTATTAGTTAAACAAATGTGAATCTACTTTAATCATAATATTACATGCATAAAATTAAAAATTAATCCTAATTTCTTTTAAAAATGTAATTCAAAATGTTTATTAATGTAAGCCCAATTAAACTTCTGAATTGAAACTGAAAGAGAGTAAAATTATAAAAATATTCCTTGATTTGAGAAATAACTTTTTCCTGTCACATATGGTTACTCAATATTTGCAAAATTACAAAACTAGAGAACAGAAAAATGTTATTGAAAACTATTTTTCAAAAATTTTATAATCTTTTTAGGTAAGCAATTTTAAATTGTTTAGCATTATTATCGTTTTTTTTTTGTAAAAATGTTAAATTTGAATAATTGATGGATAAAATGTTGACATTAATGTGCAAGCATTTATGTAGATACTGATAATGAATAAATTATATTAGATTTGTTGTTATTGTTACTTATCTCTGATAACAATTAAGTAAAAAGTAACTTGCCTTAAGCTAAATTTTCTCCCAAAGAAAGTCCAAAGAACTTAAAATATGATTAGCTGAAGCCTGATGTTAAGGCACTTTGGGCAAAGAAGATAGAATTTTATATCCTGGAAATAAGTAAGATACTTTAAGTGGCCGAAGGCATGTATTAGTTTTTCAGTTGCATGGAAGAACCAACAACTGTTCCAGCTTACTAATCAAAAGTGAATCGTCTGGTTTACTATCAATCATGAATTCCAATTCCTCTTGTTTATATATCTCGTCTGATGGAAAAAAATTCAGATTTAAAAGCAAGAAAGATTGTATTAGTTTTTGAAATGATTTTGAATAAAGGATACGATTTTTCTTCTCTTTCAGTTTTGGCAATATTAGCACAAATTTTTTCTCGTTTAAACTCTTCTACAATGGCCTGAAAAATGAATAGTTATTCATTAAAATATAAATATGATATTCTCAAGAGAGAGATACAGCTATTTAGGTAATAAAAAACTAGCTAGTTCTTTAGCTGATAAAACAGAAAACATATATTGAAAAATAGAATTTAATGTTGTAAATTAAAATTGATCAAAATACAAATAGGGGAATCCGCAGTAAAATTACAAAAAAAAAATAAATAAATAAAAAGGTAGAAATATTTTGGAGTAAATTTAATAAAAAAGGAGATAAGTTTATGAATTTTCAATATTTATGATTTCATATAAGTCAAGAAGAAATTTCTTTTAGACTTAAAAGGCTGGTTAGTAAAATTTCCACACAAGATTATTAAAAAAAGCAATTTTACATGATTGCTTATTTTGAAATCATATTAAGAACAAAGTGTGTTAAGCTTAATCATCAATTTATTAAATTCAACTAAAAGTTTCTAAATTAAAAATATAGGGTATATAACAAATTGTAAAATAAAACATAACTTGTCCATTTTTTTATTTTGAGTGATAACAAAATTTGAAGTATTTATAATTGTTATTTGAAATAATAATAAAATAATAACAATAATGCCTACATTGTATGGTTCCCATTTTAAAGGTTCATGTATGCCATCTGAGCCATATTTAGAATCGTACCAGTCATAATGCAATTCTTCTAACATCAGACCTAACCCCGGAGCTTTAGGTATATCAATCTGAAAAATGAATACATTGAAAATGTCGAAAAATATTTAAAACATACCTTAAATTAGTTTTAAAAAATCTCTGAAACAAAAAATCAATAAGTAAAGTAAAAATTACAAATATAAATTGGACTGCAAAGTACATATTTAACAACACATTATATTTACTAAGTTATTAAGTTTTCTAACACTATATTGGTATAAGCACAAAAATATAAGCTTAAACTAATAAAATTTTAATGATGAATACATATCAATGAAATCTAACTTAATTAGGATAGAATTTAAATTAAAATACAGTTAATTTTTTAAAAAATAATCTTAATTGTAAAATTAAGCTAAATTATAACTGTAAAATATAAGTTTAAATAAAGTTAAATTGTAAAATTAAGTCTTCATGGCTCATCCAGATTATAGGAAAACAGGAGTTTCAAGGAGTTTTACAAAAATCAAGTTTACCAGGAGTAATCTACATTCATATATTGAAGAAGTAAAACTCTACCAATAATATTTGGCCAACCTATGTCATTTTGTACATATAATATTTTCAAATGAAAATATTATATGTATGCAATAAATATTTTTAAAATAACTAATATTTTTTACTTAAAATCAGATTTAAAATTAATGGTTTCAACAGAATTTAATAGCCTACAACTTCAATATAAATAAATTCATTTAAAAATTCAATTTTTTTTAACGTTTGCTTTGCATATTGTATATAATTATGGATATTTTTTGTTTTTATATTTGTTTACAAGAATCCTTTCTATTAATTGATGGTGAACTTTAAAGACAAATAAAAACAATTTATGTTGAAAGCATAGCATATATAAATTGGATCACAAAAATAAAAAGGACAATTAATGCAATTATAATTTATACAATTTGAATTATTTCTTTTTCCCAGATCATTATTATTTAATAAATAAATATTTTTCTGCTATTTACTTTTACAAACTTTTTTTTATACTATTCAAACCATTTTTTTAAATCATTGCATATAAATATTGTTCCTTAATCTTTTTATTTAACTATATTTAATTGACTTCCATTTAACACATTTTTTTTCTTTTCTGAAACTTTATGACAACATTGAATAACTTTGTAATCATTGCTAATTTGTTAGTCCATCCAATTTTTTTATAGTTTAATAATTTTACTTGGGTAATAAAACTAAGAATATTTTGGCTAATCATTTTACTGCTGACATGACTTATGTTTCAGATGAAATGTAAATGACATATTTAACCTTAATTTAAATTTCCCACTATTGAGCTGTTTTTAGAAAATCTGCATTCAACAGAAGGTTGGCCATGAAAAACTAGTAATCTTCAATCTACTTTTAATGCCATAAGTAACAATAATTTTGTCTTGTTGATGATAAATGAAAAAAAAAAAAATAATAATATATTATATTTATTAGAATTAAAATAGT
>JAPDSC010013188.1:0-11648 GCA_026290005.1 Latrodectus geometricus | reverse complement strand
ATGCACATCGCATGGATACAACATCGTCGAGAATGTCTATAAAATATTAAAAATTATCAAACTTGACAGCATGTCAGCAGTCACACAAGACCTAAAAATCTACATGAAAACTGTTTTAAACCTTTTTACAAAGTGAATCTGAAAGAAGTTACAAAAAGTTCAGGTAAAAATAATGGATTTCTTTTTCCCCAAACTAATATTTTCGAAGTTTCGAGTCGACAGGACCCATAGTAGCCGAGTTACCATAGGTCTAAAACAGAAATGTTCTAGAAACTTGCAGGATCCATACTGGATAGATATAAATATCAATCAAGCTGCGAATGAGTTATAAGAGAAGAAAAGAGCCAGTGAGTGACTAGCTCTGAAAGTTGTCGTGTTTAGTTTCTGTGTCGAAGAAATTGCATGTGTTTTCTTAACTTGTGTAAAATTTTCAAATTGAATTCATTGTGATATATAGATATATGAATAAAGGGTTTGTTTAGAAGTAAACTAATCTTCTTTCACATTCTCGTCGCCACGTAAAAAATTTATCAACAGCTTATGAGGAGAGATGGCGGAAACAGATTCCAGAAGTTAGTTGAAGATCATAATGTTGAGTGAATCTATTCAATGTTTAGATGGGCCTAATGACACTATTTTTCTACCACAAGAATAGCTTCCGTCAATTTGTCTGGGCTTGACGGTGGATATCAGACTTGTTCCATTTTCGGCCGGGGGAGCCAGAAGAAAGGCACCAAATTTGTCAAATTGAACGCTTGGATAATACTATTTTTAAATGCCACCGATTCAAAATATCTTGTTACTATAGCAACCACCACAAACCAGACTACTTTCGAGAACACTTGCGGTAAACAGACAGTAGTTTTCTATGGTTTTCTTGGCGATTTGTATGTCAATTTTTGCGAAAGGAGGAAACGTTCAACTATTGTCCAAAGGACAGATATAATTATATTGGAAGAAACACTTAAACGTGGTTTCCAAATTCCCCCAAAATATCCAAACTTAAAGTGGGAATCAAACCTATGAACTGAAGATCCAAAGGGGCCAGAGGGCTCACCATTCGAAGAAGTTTGGAGAGCATGCTGCGTATTCTGGAATGGAAGTTCTACGTAAAGCGCTGTTCTATTTTTGGTTTACAGTGTGCATAAACACGGTATTGTTTCATTGTAAATCTTGTCTGTCTCTTTTGGGCATTCAATGAATTTGGCGAAAACGTATAGTTATGCTGTGGTCAAATTTCTCAGCTAAGGCTTGCATAATTCTAGAATACATTTTATTTTAGAATTTGAATGTTTCTTTTCAGTTGCCAATAACGAATTTAGTAACTCAAGCCTTCAGTTACAAATAGTAAAATAAATACAAATTTATAACCAAAAATTAAATTAATTAATATATAACTAAAAATTACACAAAAGCAAATTATTCATAATCCTTTTAAAATAGTAGGCAGTTGGCATTGATATTTTGCCAGGAAGTTGGATAAAATTATAATTTACTAGAAAATATTCCATAACATAAAACTTTTCGTATTATTTTCGATTATATTTTAGAAATCTCACATTGAAGTTGGCTTAATGAAATTTGATCTAACTTGTTCTATACCGGTTACAACTTCTAACATGATAAATAATTTGTATGCAAAAGTAATTGTTGTGAATACCAATGAAAGCTTTATCAATTATTCATAAAAAATGGAATCAAACTACTAAAAAAAATGGAAATATCTGACAAAGAAAAAAATGTATTTCGTAAACTAAATACGAGTAAAATACTTTTTTTTTCCTAGAACCAAAGTTAAAAACTACAAAAAATAAAAGATTAAATATTTTAATTAAATAACATATTCTTTAAAGAATGAAATTTTTCATAAATGTAATTATCATAAAAGGATATGTACTATGATAAGTTTGATATTTGTGTAACTAAAAATTACATTTTCATAATTTTTATAATAAAAATAGTTTTTGTCTTAACCATAAAGTGGATATTTTGCCTTGTCTTTTTTACTTTGCTTTTTCTTCTGTTCTATTGTCAGATGCAATAGAAGATAGTTTCTCAAACCGATGCTTTGGTCTTTATGGAATCGGTTTATTAACAAACTAAACTTCAACAACATTTTTAAATTTTGATTTTCTAAGAGTTCAAGCCAGAGAAACCAACTCGATGTCATGTTTTTCGCGTTCTTGGGACAATCAATGTTTTGCGCACTGTTCTTCAAAGTCTTTTTGAATTCAAATCGAACGATTCATCAGGCGAAAATGATTCAATGTTTTAAAAACTATTGAACTATAAACGACTTATGTCAACATGCGCAGTGTTGAAATTTATTGGAATCGCTTGAAACCATGGTTATCTCTGTCTCTTAACAATCAATGTAACGCACAATAAAATCTATTTCAAATTTTTAATAAAAAGATTGTTTTTTTTTACAGAAAATTTTTTAAAATATTAGATACTCTGTACATAAGGTACCCAAAATTTAAATTTACCACATAAGTACCCAAAATTTAAATTTAAATTTGATATTGTGTACATACGAAGTTTTTCACAAAAAATGCCTTAACCCTTCTTTTTATAATGGTGGAAATTTCCAAAAATAAACAAGTGTCATTATCAGTGAAATGAGCTTAAAGTTGTCTCATTCCGCTGTTTGTTGTAGTTGCAATAAACGTATGATTTCGTTTATAATTTTGTTTTATTATATTAGAGTTTCTATTGCTAAAAAATTGAAAATGAGTGGAAGAAAGGTTTGTAACACGTGTTTCTGTTATTTTCCTCTTTTATTTCTATTTAGTACTAAGCTAATGATCTAACTTTGGATGATGATGGAAATTTTTAGCATATTGTTTTTTGCTAAATTTATACTATAAATATATACTAAGATTTTTTTAACCATTTTTCCTTTAATTTTGAACATGAATTATATCAACTTGATTTATTTCACCAATAAAGAAAAAATCATGCAAAGAAGGGTTAATAACGTGACAAAATGATTTTTAAATACTGAGAAATAAAAACAAAATTTCCATAAGTTAGTATTTCAACTTTTTTACTATGAAATATTAATGTATATGATGTACAAAAAACATATGCATACATACTTTTGAATAGATATACACACGTACTATGATTTATTTTTTGCTTGCATAAACAATCAAATATTTATATTTCACGTGCTTTCCCTGCTACATGAAATAAGTTTATTTTTACTTAATTATTAATAAGTATTTATTTTTCATTAGTGGTATCGAGACGAAATCTACAAGTATATATAAAATAACCAATCCCACTAAGATATTGGCCAACATTTTCGTTCCAATTGCTCATTGAAGTTGGTTGGGTTTTATGGTGCATGGTACAAATATGGACAAGCTGCGCCTTGCTCATTAAAGAGCTAATCCTACTGACAAAATAAAAAGGTCGACTTTATGTTTTTCTAATTTCCATATGTATTAGTTTGGGGAAAAAGAAATCCATTATTTTTACGTGAACTTTTTGTAACTTCTTTCAGATTCGCTTTGTAAAAAGGTTTAAAACAGTTTTCATGTAGATTTTTAGGTCTTGTGCGAAGCTACGACTGCTGACATGCTGTCAAGTTTGATAATTTTTGATATTTTATAGACATTCTCGACGATGTTGTATCCACGCGAGGTGCATCTATAGCATCCAAATACCCAAACGGAATCGGCGAAAACAAAATTGTGCGTAACTGGTTGTTACAGTCATATATAGGACGATATACACCTTTCACAATTTTAGCCACCTGGTTAGCATTTTCGCCATTATAAAAGAAAAACTAAAATGTATCGAATTTTCTGTTTGTTGTCATCTATTTTTAAAACCTTGTACTCATAACTGAATGAATCAAACAAAAAACCGCAAGAATATATTTTAGTGTCAAATGTCACCTTTCCAACGAGCATAAATCTGAAATTGTTTGATAGATACCTCACAAGATAGCGATCACTACAGACGTCTACCGAAAAAATAATGGATAATTTTTTCCCCAAACTAATATTTCATCACATTACATAAGCATTGCGCCTACCAATTACATTACAAATGTATTGTTACCCAAGTACATTTTTATATCTTCTGATTTTAGATTGATGAGTTAGTATTCATCTATGCATAATTTTTCTTACCTTCCATTTGAAATACTTGCGTTATTTTCCCTAAGTTTCTGCTTTGCCTTACACCGTCCTGAATTCACTGTCTTGATTTCGTTTATCGAAGCAACATGATTTTGTAAAGTTTTGAGTTATTTTTTGCGTGAGAGACTTTGTTTTAAAAGGTCTCTATTCACCGCATGAAACACACTTTTTAATTGAAAGTAAAATCTATTTTTTATAGCCATATTCGTGAAGTTTTGTACTGTTTTTTATGCGGGCCACCACACAAGAATAGTTTTGTCTATTTGTCTAACAGTCGTTGATTAAACTTATGCAAATACTTAGGTTATCACAAAAATTAACCATTTAACGCCGACGGTTTGAAAAATATTTAGTTAAATATTTTTCATTTAACAAAACAAAATTAAAAGCTGCATTTCATTAAAAATGCATAAAAATTTCTTTTTTCTTTCTTTCTGACGCTCTGCCTTTTCTTTTAAATTTACATAATTTCCGTTTCCGCGTCTAATTTAATATACAATTTCAAGAAAGTTTAACAGCTGCTCGCGGGATCATATTTAGTTTTGTTTAATCTAATATTTGAAATTGTACGTTTCTTCAGCTAATTTGATTTTCAAAAAAAAGTATAATGAATGTTTATTTCGAATACTGGGATACAAATAAATAAGATAGACGGGAAAAAAATAGTTGAAAACATTTCATGAATATAAAAAATTCTAGAGAATACAAATATATATATATATATATATAAGAGCTTAAGCATCTAATTGACTTTATTTTAACTCCTCTATTTTTTAAAACAATCATGAATAAAAGTTCTGTGATATCGAATTGTTGTTCAAAAATAAGACATTAATAAAAAGAATACATATTTTAAAAATAGGAATGATTTCTGTAACAGTAACATGCGTAAAAAATTTTTTTAATGTCTCATTAAATAATTAAATTCTACATTAACAAATATATTCTACATTATGTTTGATATATATGATATTCTTTGAATAATAAAAAATCATTTCAATGCAATTGAAAGATACTCATTCTTATTAATTTTATTGTATGTTTATTTACATGGTAATAACTGAGTTATTATCATCTTTATATAACGCAAACTCGTTATATAAGAGTTATTTACATGACAATAACTCAGTAATATTATATATAACAAGATATTATACATATAATATATGTAGTGATTTTAATGCAACTACGATAACACATTCAGCCCAGTTAACTTTTTTTTCTTTTATTTTCTTCAAATTCAATAAAATCTACATTTACACGGAAACAAATTATATATATATATATATTAGTTTGGGGGAAAAAGAAATCCATTACTTTTACGTGAACTTTTTGTAACTTCTTTCAGATTCGCTTTGTAAAAAGGTTTAAAACAGTTTTCATGTAGATTTTTAGGTCTTGTGCGAAGCTACGACTGCTGACATGCTGTCAAGTTTCATCATTTTTGATATGTTATAGACATTCTCGACGATGTTGTATCCCTGCGAGGTGCATCTTTAGCATCCAAATACCCAAACGGAATCGACGAAACCAAAATTGTTCGTAACTGGTTGTTACAGTCTTATATAGGACGATAAACACCTTTCACGCTTTTAGCCACCTGGTTGGCATTTTCGCCATTATAAAGGGAAAACTAAAATGTATCGAATTTTCTGTTTGTTGTCTTCTATTTTTAAAACCTTGTACTCATAACTGAATTCATCAAACAAAAAACCGCAAGAGAATATTTTAGTGTCCAATGACACCTTTCCAACGAGCATAAATTTGAAATTGTTTGATAGATACCTCACGAGATAGCGATCATTACAAACGTCTACCGAAAAAATAATGGATAGCTTTTTCCCCAACCTAATATATATACACATATGAAAGATAAATTTAAAATATAAATGCATTTTCATAGAAAGTTGTCTAGAATTAAAATAAATATTTTAATTATAGACTACTTTTATTTCAACAAAAAATTTATATATATATATGTGTGTGTGTGCGTATTGTTAAAATATTTTTTTTTCCAAAATAAATAATTTCAAAAATATACTATAAAAAATATAAAAAAAATAGTATAAAATAAATATTCTTTTATTCTTTAAAATGATTACAATAGATTAAAATGATTACAATAGATTTCACAAAATATTTCAATGAACATCAAAGAAATTAAAAAAAATGAAATAGTCAAACGAATTTTTATGTGGTGGATAGGACCGCCTAAAATAAAATACATATGAAACTGCCCAACACTTTACCAACATAGCTAATGAGCCACGGAGGTGTGGTTGGTTAAGCTGTCTTTCTCGCAACCGGAAGGTAATGAGTTGGAATCCTTATCCGAAGACCCGTCATGTTGATGGCGACTAAGGCACTTAAAATATGTCGTGGTCGCAATGTCCTCCATGTCCAAATTCCAAATTAATACCTCTGGAAGTGTTAGGAGACAAATCGTGCGTCCTCTCTGGCTTAGTAACTGTAAATTGGAACACTCAGATGGTGCTGCCATCTATGAGCCAAAGTCGTAAGGGGGTGCTGTGATCAAAAACGACGCTCTTTATGATTTCATTTGCCCAGTCCCTGACGGACGGGATTGTTTTCGCCAAGTGTCATAAGTAACAACAACAATACTGCTATAAAAAGTAGTTTTGACGACACATATTTTTTATGCTTAGAATAGGAAACACATCAAGTAGAAAACACGAAAGAGCTAAAATATGCTTTTTCAAACGAAATCATGATATTCAGGACAGCGATACCCAAGTAGACAATCAGAGAAGCGAACTTAACGAAAATAATACAATTATTTTAAGTGAAGGACAAATCGCCGCCTACCTTGTGTAGCAGTCAGCGTACCTGAATACGGATGGGGAGGTCCTGGGTTCGAATCCTGGCTTGGGCATGGATGTACTTTCTCTCTCTCTTTCTTGTCTTGGTCCGTTCTTTGTATGTGTGTGTGAATGGTTGCCTACCCTATAAACGGGTACCTATGACATGTGTGTACTGAGGAAGTCGGACTCCACACCAAATATGGTTCAGTTGGAAAAATGGAGCAACGTCCCCCATATTGCCAGCCTGGCTGTCACACGACTACAAGTGAAAGACAAATCGCCGCCTATCCTGACTAGTGGTCAGCGTATCTGATGACGGATGGGGAGGTCCTGGGTTCAAATCCCGGTTCGGGCATGGATGTTCTATTTCTTGTCTTTTTTGACGTTCCCCCTCTCTCTTTGTCCTTTCTTCTTCTCAGATGTTGGAGGAATGTGGCCCACCTTATAAACGGTTTTGTGACGTGAGTAATGCTTCTCACATTACCCACGTCACAAACCCGTTGTGACTTGGTTCATAGGTGTCCACTGGGTAACGCCAAATGAGTAGCAGTTTCCTGCCTTGTTATGGCGAAGGGTTAACACCTAACGCCCGCCGTTAGGAAAAAAAGTGAAATATAAATCAATAGAGTTATAAGAAAAAAAATATGTGGACCACAGACACGGTACTAAGCTATAACTTAAAATATATACTTGGTTTGTGCTAGGGTAATAATACATATGTAATGTGATGAATACATATGAAAAATCAAAAGAATGGAATTGCTCATCAAAATATTTCATATTTTACTGATAATTTCTTCCATAATGTTGAAACTTAATTTAAAAAATTTCATTCACAGTAATGAATCACGCAAGTGAGAAATCGAACAAAAACAGTTTTCAGTATATACTCGTTGGTAACAGTCTTAATAGTTGAATGTTTGTACTTTTTCTACCACAAAATATATTTCCTCTGACGAAACAACAATGAAAAAAAATCAAAATGTAAACAAGGAATTTCGTGCTCCTTTAAAATTAATTCGCAGCAAGTAACATAGCACACAGTGCCATTAAGAGGATGATTTATTACTTCGCATGACATCATAGAGGCTTTGCTATATGATAAAATTGATTAATACCCCAATATCTGTAGCGTTTACGAGTAGATAGTTAGGGGAGAGTTTTACCCGAAATTTGCATTTTCAGGTATATCTGTTTTACATTAATTAGGAAATCTGTGCGGATACTCCAATAAATATCTTACCGTAATCTGGTGTCATAGAAAGTACCGAGAAGTATTGAGTAGGATTTAAACGACAAAGCATATATATTTTAAATGCATTATATAATTATCATTTCCACATTATTCTGATTTCCAAATAGTGGAACCATGTAAGTCATTAATACTTTAGAACACATAATTAATTCATACGCTAGAGGTAATTAATATTTCACATAAAAATACTTTAAAAAAAACATTATAAGCATAAGTTTTTATGTTTCCAAAAGAAAATTTGACATTGTAAGATGGACAGCTTTTTGGACTGAGGAGGTTGTAAGCGTTTTTGTGTCCATTGCCTACGAGGAGAATTTTCCACGGATCACAAGAGAGGAAACCTGGAAAACGCGATAGCACCCACCCCGACAGACGTGCCTGCAGAAGAGAGCCGTCTTCGGTCATTCAAGAGAACTTAGGTTCGATTCCAAGACTCAGTGTTTCAAACAGTGATGTGATACTACTAGATCACGGTGAGTCCTTTTAAAATAAAAATTTATCTAAAAAAAATAATAAATAAGTTCGTCGTCCTTGCTATAACTAACCATAAAGTGACTGTTATGATTTATTGATTGCTTGCATTAACAATCAATTATCAATATTGAATGTGCTTTACATGCTACATGAAATAAATTTATCTTTACTGAATGATTAGTATTTATTTTTAATAGCGGTATCAAGATAGACAAATCTCCAATAATATATAAAATAACCCATCCCACTAAGATATTGGCCAACATTTTCTTTCCGACTGTTCACTGAAGAGCTCATCCCACTGACACATTGACTTGTTTTTGATGGGTGGAAAAAATTGCATATTCAACATTATTGGTGAAAGCGATTATTTGTTTCACTCACAGACCCATTATAAGTAAAATAAAGTGACGTACACATGATCTCAACGGTAACAAAAGAAACAACCACTTTATGGTTTAAAAAAAAATCTAACAGGCAATAAAAATAATTAATTTTGTCTTCTGTTCTATTTGCATGTTTCGATAGAATTAAAATTTCAGTGGCATCCTAAAAAGCATTTATGGAACAGTTCATTGAGATCAGTCAGGATTAAAAGTCAATTTGTACAGCATTTTCCCTACAAAAAGGGAGAAATGTTAGCTTAAAATGCTTGTATTCCCTTTTTCAGAGCATCGTTATTTCCCTAGATAATACAGGCGATTCATCTTGATATACTTTGCGTTGATGTTTAGGAACTTTGGTCATCATAAAAGGCTTATTTATCATTGATAAATATCAATTAAAACTATATAAAAGTTCTTTTTATAATAGGTTTTTTTAAATAAAATTTTCTTCAGTTCAACGTTTAGCGAGTTCGATTCCCACCTCGGTCGCAGTTGTCTGGGAAGTGCTTCTGAGTGCACTTAAAGCCGTAGAATCAACTTCATATCACCTCGCGCATAAAAAAATGAGAATGTTGTGATAAACTAACCAAATTATTCAAAAAATAAAATCACCCGGAAAAAAACAAGTTGAGCTATAAGTAAAACAGCATAATAAAAATGCATGAAAATATGTGACCCATAGCTTAACCAGGTGCTCAAAGGAAATTTTGAAAGGGTGACTGTATATAGTTCTCCAAATGCATAGGGAAATAAATTTATCAAGTTGATGATAAATTTATGAAGTAACATAAAGATGATGAAAAGTCCATCTAATAAAACAATTTTTTAATTTTTTTATTCGTATTCTCAGTCAAATTATTACAGTTAAGTCAGGCACAGTTAAGTCGCGCAATGATAGTAAGAAAAGAGGATTTCAAAAGAAATCACCTTATAAAAAGTGCCTCAGTATAAAAAAGTGCAAGAACACATCTGGCGCTAAGCAAACATTCCTCAAAGGAAACTGTAGTCACTAAAAATGATTATCATTTTAAGACTTACTATTTCATAGTAATTCCTAAATTTTAATAATTATTTTAATTTTAGGAATTGTTTAAAAAAAAGTAAATAAAGTAAAATATTAAGATTTACCTAATTTAGGTAAAATATTTAGATTTACCTAATTTTAAATTCCTTTTTTTTACAGTAATCTGATTTTAAAATGTATTAATAAAATGCTCAGCTACTAGTATTTTCCACCTTTTTAGGACACTACAAGAGGTGAAAGGTCCATCTTTTTAGGCACTACAAATTCTATCTAGTGGAGCATCTTGCACTACGAAAGTGGATGGGTCTACGTCATTTAGAAGCCAGGACCAAGCTAAGCACTACCTAATGCCTGACACCACCAGAGGTATCATTTCACAGGGAGGACATTGCGACTAAAATCTATTTTACGTGCCCCAGTCGCCATAAGTGAACGCTACTAGTTTGAGTGGATCTAGATTTCAACCCACTACCTTCCAATAAATAACAAGAACAAACGTCTTAACTAACCAGGGCAACACGGCCATCTTTGATTTAAAAGTAAAATTTCCTAAATTTTCCTTAGGTAAAGTAAGGTATTTTGAAGTAATTTCATTAAAATAAAGTAATTTATTAATTTTAAATTAACTTATAGATATTTTTTTAACTTTTAACCCTTCTTTGCATGATTTTTTCTTTATTGGTGAAATTAATCAAGTTGATATAATTCATGTTCAAAATGAAAGGAAAAATGGTTAAAAAAATCTTAGTATATATTTATAGTATAAATTTAGCAAAAAACAATACGCTAAAAATTTCCATCATCATCCAAAGTTAGATCATTAGCTTAGTACTCAATAGAAATAAAAGAGGAAAATAACAGAAACACGTGTTACAAACCTTTCTTCCACTCATTTTCAATTTTTTAGCAATAGAAACTCTAATATAATAAAACAAAATTATAAACGAAATCATACGTTTATTGCAACTATAACAAACAGCGGAATGAGACAACTTTAAGCACTGATAATGACACTTGTTTATTTTTGACAGCTATGTTTCTTTTTATGCAATGGACATTAAAAAGGTATCCAAACACGATCCACTTAAAGTGAACTTGTTCTTTTATATAATTTTTGGGCATTATAGGTTATGATGGAAATTTCCACCATTATGCAAAGATGGGTTAAAGTAATTTAATTTAAAAATCGTAAATTAATTTAAAAAATAAATAATAATTAAGAATTACTTTTTTTCAAGTAGTTCCTAAAATGTAAATCATTTTAATTTCATAAAAATTAGAGAATACTTAGAAAGCCATGATAAAAATATTTAAATAAATGAATGAATAGAATTATTAATCATATAATGCACACGATAAGATTTCGATTGTATATTATTCGCAAAATAATTTTGATAACTCCTTCTCTTTAGAATGAAAAATAGATGTCGCTAGGGTTTTATTATGCAAACTATCAGCAAGGACCCCTAAATGCAGAAATATTCCTCACGTAAAATTCAATTATAGGGCTTAATTCCATATTGTTTTAATCGC
>JAPDSC010013182.1:0-12820 GCA_026290005.1 Latrodectus geometricus | reverse complement strand
ATGTTGTGATTCTTCCCCAAAATGAAGCTTTTCGTTATGCTCGATCCGCTTTTCCTAACCACCTTAATGGTGACTTGAATTATTATTCTTTATCTTATCCATCTTTAAGATCTTCTGCTCCTCTTACTGCATTTGATAACATTAAGGAAGAAGACAGCGAGTTTACTTACTTTACAGATAAGGTAAGCAAGGTTAACAAAAAAGTAGATCTTGCTTATGCATGCTTACAAAATGGTTTTGAAGTGAGTCACCAGATGTACCGTATTAACGATCATTGCTCTATATTCCAAGCAGAATTTTTGCATTAATCTTGCTTTTCAAGATGCTATAGATAAATATTTTAAAAATAAATAATTTGCAGTTTCTCGACGTCATGTCTTGACTCTGCAAGATGTAATAGCCTGTGAAAACCTTGCTGTAGAAGTCTTTAGTTCTATTCAGATGTGTAATATTAAAAATATTTCGTTCTGTTTTTCATTTCTATTTGTATCTTTGTTGTTTCTTCGGGCTCTGTGTGACATTCCTTGGTGCACAGGAAGATATTTTTGTTTTTCCTAATAAAAAAAATTATGCATAAAAAATCATGTTATAAAAAGAACTCAATCAAAGAAAAATTTATAAAGATTTTCCTTGTTACTCTTCAATAAATTCAAAAAGTATTTTGTGCAACAGTACGTGGTAATAGGCATTTGAAGAATATTTACAGAAAATATAAAGTAATTAGTGCACGCTTGAGATTAAATATTAAATTGTGTCAACAAAAATGTCTTTGTTTTTCAGAATCAGTAAATTATGTGATTAGAATGCACAAATAAATAAATAAAAATAAAATATTTTATTAAAAATATTATTTTGAATAATATTTTTATAATATATAAATATTTACAAAACCCTTGCATTATCACTTAAATTAAAACCATATTTTATACTTCTAGAATTATATCTTAAAATATTTGCTTATTTTTGAGTAAGACACAATTTAATATTTATTTTTCCATTTCGCAATTTATAAAAAAATGAAAAAAAAAATAAATGTTAATTTAAATTTGTTACATCAAAAGAACACTTAATTTGACTAATGCTTGTTGCCATAGTTATGCAATTTAAAAGCTCAAGCTAATTTCAATGCCATGTTCAAAGCATTAACATAATTAGCAAACTTTGTTTCCTTCCTGCAAAATAAGTATTTAAAGAGTTCAAAACTAACTGTCAGAGTTTGATGATTGATTGCCATTGTCCATAAAGATAAAAAGCATTAGCATATTAAAATCTACTATCACGTCTTAAGCCTTGCATCTCCAAAATCAAATATTTTCAAAGTAAAAAGAAACAGTCAATCATTTGTTTAAAAGGAAGAATTCACACTACCTTTCAACAAATAAAGCCTATTATAATGAGTAATCTGTTAAATGAAAATCACAAGTACTTTATGAATTGCTTTTAACAGTTCCTGTTAAATAGTATCTGCTTTACAATTTTAAGCATTATCTGTTCCTGTTGAATAGTTTAAACAATAAAAGGAGAGCTTTTTGAAATACTCAATCATTTGTCATTCATATGCGGTTCTTTGAAGAACATACATGAAGTAGTATGCTGACACATTGTATGAACTATATTTTGATAGTAAAATATATTTAAGTATTTTAAGTTACGTATTTCACTCCAAGAAATTAAACGAAGATAATTTTTATCTACTGTTGGAAGATATTATTGTGTGTGTTTTATTTGGTTTCAATGAAGTATGATAAAATGGTAAAGCATTTTTTTCTTGCATGGCATTTTAAATTTATTCATACATCGATATTCTTAGAAATTCTTTAAAATTTTATTTTATTAAAAATGCTTTATTTTCTCAACCGTTTAGTTCTCATGATCAAACATAGATATTATTAGTTTTGAAACCTGAATTGGGATTATTTAAATAAAACTTTAAAACATGTATGACTAATCTTAATTTTCTGAATGAATCATTGAACATTTACATCTATTGAACAAGATTGACGCAGCTGAAACATCTGTGATTTAGGTTATTGAAATAGGTTGACGCAGCTAGAACATCATTGAACAAGATTGGTGTTGTTAAAACATTATTGAACTAGGTTGACGCAGATAAAACGTTGATGATACTGACCCAATGTAAGCATACTGAATTTTTTCTATAAGTATTTTGATATTATGAATTTTAATGAATTCCATGTTTCTTCTCTTGCGACATGGGAATACTATGAAATGTCCCACTATCTGTTAAAAGACCTCCGGGGAAGCATTTAACGCTGGGGACATGAAAACCCCTTACAACACTATTAGGCCGCTGTCTGATGCGGGGTATCATTGGAGTAATGTATTTGTTAAATATGCTAAGTATAAATAATTGCACTGGAAAGTACTTCAATTAACGTAATTTAATATGGCAAGTACTTCAATATGTTAGATAACCTAAACAATTATTCCCATTTCAAAAAATAAACTCCCGATTTGCTTCTGAACATTTTGTCTAATTGTCTCTTTTCTTTTTTTTATTTGCGTGTATCGTATATATTAAAGGCAAAAAAATATTTCAAACTTACACTATATATGCACCTAAGATTAAATGAATGAGTACTATATATCATATAGCCTAAGTTTTTATTTAACCTTATAAAATATTTTATCAGGTAGATTTTATCAATGATAACGCAAATTTTATGATTTTTATTATCATTTTCTAATCTTGGCTATCAAATTTACATACGCATTGTTGCAATAGTTATTAATTAATAAAATACATAAAATAACACATGTCAATGAAATTGACAGGTCAAAAGTATCAAACAAAAATATGATAATTATCTTAATAATTTTAAATAATTTTTTACTAACATAATCTATAAATTACACCGCAAGAGTTATAATAGCTAGATTTTTATGACTCAATTAAAAAAATCCTTAGATTTTTTTTATAAAAGTTTTTAAAAATTATGAATATTTCATTTTAAGTTATGGTAAATACTCTCAACTAACACTGGTCATTTTTTTCTCTGTTAACTGATTATTTTTAATTCTCTTGAAAATAATATTTTTTGTACAATTATTAAATACTTTTGCTTTCTCTTTCCTATAGATTCCCTCAATTCCCAATATATTAATAAAAAATTCTTTTTTTCTGATATGCATCTAAATAAAATTTTTTTCTTGCTTGAAAATCTTTGATTAGTTTTGGAAAGAAATGGGAAATCAGTATATTAGATATCCAAAATAATTATCATTTACTTTAATTTTTTCATTAAATTAGAAAAATGCATTCGTTTTGTTAAATAATGGTTTTTTCTGTTTAAAAAACTTTAACGAATTATTTTAGAAAAAAAAATATTTATATTTTTTCATCTACGGTTGAAAACTTTTTTCTGAAAAGTGGGTTTTATCATTTAATATGCTTTAGTTTCAACATAGGAGGCTAAAATGGTAAATTACACTTTTTCGTGAATGATTTTAAATTCCTTCTACCATCGACAGAAAAAAAATAAAGTGACAATTAGAAAAAAAAGTTATAAAGTGTAATGGGTTGGAATTTCAAAGAAATTTTTGTAAAATCATTAACCAAAAGTAAATTTTCTGTTACCTTAGCTGTGACAACATTTGTTCCATTGCTTAATGTTCCACGGTAAAAAAATATCTTAAATCGGTTTTTTAAATACTTAAAACGTTTTCAAATATATATTTTGGGAAAAAAGGAAAAGGAATTTTCTCAGTTTTTTTCATAGAAATTTCACTGCAGACAAAAAAGTAAAATATATTTATATGCTTCGACATATTCACAAGATGATATTTCAGTTCAAACTTGAAATTAAGAATCTATCACATTTTAACTGTAACTTCATTGGCTAAGTCGAGAATTTTATGTAATTGAATCTAATTTCCCATTCACTTGCATGCGCGTGATTTTGAAATCAATTTATTCAGGTGCTGGTTGTGCCTCTTGATTTAATTCACAATTAAAATTCATTGGTTTGGAATAAATGTTATTTTATAAACTATATATTACTTATTTTGATATATTGAAATGATGAAATTTTAGGTTTTACATTTATAAGCTATATTCATGTATTCTTTTCTATATAAATAACATAAGTAGGAACAAATATATAAATAACAAGTTATATATATAAAAATATTTTAAAATCAATTCCTGCTTGGGTCAACAAAGAAAAATTTTATTTTATTTACTTTTTATTAAATTTATCTGTCTGTTTGTGAAACAAGTGTCGATACTGTTTCCACCCAGTTTGTTGTTCAGTTTATTGCTTTGATTATTTTTATACTTTGATGAGATTCGGTCCAAAAACATGAAGAATTTACGCCAACACTCTACTAACTTTGCCATTGCAAGACAAACTGCTCATTTCACTATATTGCAGAAAGCCCTTTATAAATAATTTTACTTTTTTAAATTAGAAAAAATTCTCTCCGTTACACATTCACACACTTTCCATCTCTCACACTAATTTATTTCAAAACCACAGAGTTGAATTTTCAAAGGAAGTAGTAAATTCATTTACAAAATAATAAAAGGAAATAGATTTAAAAAGTAAGAAATAAAATCTTAGAACTTGAAGCCAATAGATGGCATGACTACATAATAGAGTATTCTTCATTCATATGAAACTAAAATTAATTAACTAAATATAATTAATGAATTAATATTTGAAAGAAAACTGTGTGAACATCAAGTGTCATCCACTACAAGTATTTGAATTTGAGTGGATGAATAATAAGTATTTTACAAACAATTGAAAATTTGTACACCATAAAGGAAGTTTGTAAACTAATAGTAGGAATTAGAAGAAAAAAAAAGAAACGTAAATTTTAAAGGAAATATTTAAATTGCTTAAAATTTTCTTAGTTTAACTTATTTGGATAAAAAATACATTCATTTTCAAAATTAATATTTTTTTCAGTTTAATTTTAAAACAATATTCTTATATGTTATTCTAAATATATAATAAGTAAGGTGAATATTTTATACATATTATTTAATATTTATAAAATATTGTGAATTTGTTTTATACTAATTATATGACACACAATTATATTGTTAGCCGTTAATATTTAACCAATTGATGAAATTTTTCATTCAAGAATACTGAACACTTTAATAAGTTTGGTGTGTTATTAATAATATGGAGGAGGTGAACTTAAATAAATCCTGCCTCTGTCTTTCTTACTTATACATCAATACTTGGCTCATCAGCTGAAGTGTTAGGGTACCCAAATCCACTTATACGACAAAAATATCTTAGCGTGGCGTTTGACAGCAAACTATCATGGATACCACTTGTACAGGACTTGTACACGCGTACTACGAGGGGACTCAGTGTTATTAAATACCTTTCTGGAGCAAGGTGATGTTAAACTGGATAAACCCTGCTCCAAACTCATCACACGTCCACCCTCTCTCTTTTGACTGCTGTGAACTGCTTCTTATGACCGGTGAAAATGTATTCGATATTCTAATAGAAATCTGAAATCAGTCCTTACTTATTGTTTCTGGAGAAGAAAAGACCATCCCTATTGACATCGTGCTCATATGGACTGGTGATAAGTCCTTAAGAATAGTAATTCAAGAAAAGACCTTAATTTTCTGGAAAAAGATCATTAGAATTCCTGGATATCTTTCACTCTGGAATGAAGTCAATCAAGACCTGACTAGAAATTTAAGGACTCACATGGGGTTTTTCTACAGGGAAGATTTCAGTGAAAAACTCATTTGATTTAATACAGGATCCAGAGCTATTTGTTCCACCACGAAATCTAATGAATGAAATCTTTCTGGTTTAATCTTGATTTGGAATAAAAAATAATTAAAAGTTAAACGGTTTCGGATTTTTACCTGTGGATGCTTCTTATCTGTTGGCCCTGACTCAGGTGCAGAAGTTTCCTCTGAAATGTTCTCTTTTTACTGGACCGAGGCACTGAATTTGGCAATGAAATTGATGTGATTTGCACAGCTACATCTCACCTGCCACGTCACTAGGAAAAACTCACAAGAGCTGTTATCCTCATTAATTCCCGACCTTCTCTGTAAGCTATCGTTTCAGATAAAAATCTCAAAACACAAGACATGTTGAATTGCCGTCATAATACAAAAAACCTAGAATCACTTTAAAAAAAAAACTGTAAACTAACCTCCAGGGGTTCCTGTTCACGGTGGGTAATGATAAACCCGACTACCTGGTTAGAAAGAGTGCTTTAATCACGCAGAATATTTCTAGTTCTATACTCTTTCATACTATTAAAGATCTTATTAAAAGAGATATCTTAAAATACGTGATCGGGGAGAACTCTATCATCTTGTTTTCTCATAAGTCCTGGAAGAATTTTATCCCAAATTTGTGTTATGGTTAAAAGCATAGAGCAATCGCCTGCCGTCTTGACACCGGACAAAACTGCCTCTGAACATGTGATGTTCTCACGATCCTGTCGTCTCCAGGATGGTCGAATAACACAAAACAAATGATTGGGACACGAAACATTTATTACACTTTAACACACACATTTAATTCGGACATTTTTCCACGTTATTCAAGACATTTAGTTTTATAATGACCGGGTGCGGACTTCCGCTACCCCCAACCAACCGCTCTTTTCTCCTTACTCCGACACGACTCTATCGTCCCCGTCTTAGTGGCTCTAGTTCTGGAAGAAAACGAAATCAAAAGTACTCTTCCAGTTCACAGTCTCACTTTCGCACCTTCCCTCCAGTTTCCATTGCTGGACCTTGTCCCGCATATGGAAACTACGAAGAACCGAGGGAAAAAATAATTGTTCACAATAACATTTTCTTTAGAATGTTTCTCTTACCTTTCCTGACCATTCCATTAAGAGCCAAATAAATCAAAATTCTAAATGTAAATTCTTACCCATTTGCTCACATGCTTGAGCTTACAATTAACCTATATTCAACTACTGCTATAATCATTAAGAAAAAAAAACAATCTGATTGGAAAAACACAATATATTTGTTGAACAACAGTATTTCAAGTTAAGTAAATAAAAAAAAATCATAACTACACAAAAACATTATTCACATACACCTTATGTAAATTAAAATTAATATATACTAATAAACAAAATAGAAATAACGACATAGAATTATATAAAGTTAAATTTAAATATTTAATATCTTGAAATATTTTCTCTATCTTACAATATTCTTAATGAAACTGTATAGTTTTAATCACCCTCATAAACCTTTTATAAAGCATCTGCGATAACATTATTATTACCGGAGTTATGAGCTATTGTGACCTGATAGCGAGAGAGAGCCAATGACCATCTTTGTCATCTAGCATTCTTCGGGATGCTTTCCGTAAGATATTTCAGAGGATTGTGATCTGTGAATAACTTTATGGCAGTTCCGTAAGTCCATGCTTCAAACTTGCCTAAGGCCCAGATCACTGCATATGCTTCTCTCTCGATAGTACTTCATTTAGTCTGCGCTGGGGTTAGTTTCTGACTGGCGAAGGTTATAGGTTTAGGACTTCCATCCGTGTTTCTTTGCATTAAACATGCTCCAATGCCAGTAACTGAAGCATCTGTGTGGAGTTCAAATTGCTGATTTAAATCAGGTGTTGATAGTGTAGTGACAGCACTCAAACTCTCTTTCAATGAAATAAAAGCTTTTTCTGCCTCTTCAGACCAAGGGATATCATTTGGTAGCGACTTTTTGGTCAAGTCTGTTAATGGCTTAGCAATGTTTGCATAATGAGGCACATATTCCCTATAATAGTTGAACAGTCCAAATATCGATCTTAAAGCTTTCTTGGTTCTTGGTGACTTTAGGTTTTTGATTGCTGCAATTTTATCAGGATCGGGTCCATGTTCTCCGGATCCAACCACATGACCCAAATATTTAACCTTTGATCGTGCAAATGTACACTTTGCTAAATTTCCGGTAAAATTGCATTTTTCCAAGGTTTCCAAGACTACCCTTATATGATTCAAATGTTCATCCCATCTCGATGAATAAATTATGATATCATCCAGGAAATTTTCGACAAAATGAGGTCTTAAAAAAATGAGGTCTCACTATGAGGTCTTAGAATTTGGTGCATAATTTTCTGAAAAGTAGCTGGAGCACCAGCCAGTCCAAATGGCATTACTTTCCATTGATACTGTCCCTTAGGCGAAACAAAACTTGTTAGCTCTCGACTATCTCGATCCAATGGAATTTCCCAATAACCCTTGAGGATATCTAGAGTTGTTAAATACTTTGCAGCACCAGCTTTGAATCGTAATTCCTCTGAATTTTGCATTGGAAATGGAAATATTTTAGACTCAGAATTTAGTCCTCGATAATCCACACATAATCGAATTGTTCCATCTTTCTTTGAGACGCATACAAGAGGATAAACAATCTCTGAGGTAGATGGTTCTATCAAATCCTTGTCTAATAGTTCCCTTATTTGATTTTCCACTTGAGGTTTTAATGATTCTGCTATTCTGTATATATGTGGCTGCTTACTTTCAATTCCAGGTTTTAAGATTATTTTGTGAGGTTGTACCTTAGCTCGTTTCAATTCACCATTAAATACAACCCTGTAGTCCTTTAGAACTGCTAACAGCTGGGATAAATTTGATATAATTCGGAGATAAATTTGACCATTCAGTCTTTTCTTCTAGTTGTTTCCGTGTCTCCTTTATTTCTCCACGGCCTCCTAATGGTACAGGTTCAACTTCACCAAAATCTTCATCTGATTCATAAATTATGCCCACTGTATTAATCGGCTGGATATATTTCCTTAGTTTATTCTGATGCAGGTGACGGATGCTTCCATCAGGTAATTTTACAATATAGGAGTGTGGTGATTTTTGTTCTACAATTTCACCTGGACCTTTCCATCTGGAACAAAGTTTGTTAGTAGAGTCTGGAATTAATACGATAACTTCATCTCCAACACATAATTCTTTTGATTTGGATCTTAATTTATGATAATGTACATATTTTTCTTGTTGACTTTTGGTATGCTCATCGGCGTATTCCACAGCATTCTGCAACCGATTTCCAATCTTTTGAAGATAATCAGTGATTGATTCCCCAATACCTTGAGGGAGAACAACTTCATCTTCCCATGTGGATTTTAAAATAGCTAAAGGTCCTACTGGAGGTCGTCCATGAACTAATAAGAATGGTGAGACCACAGTTGTAGCATTTGGCACTTCACGATATGCCCACAAGATAAAAGGCAACTGCTTGTCCCATCCTCTACCTTGTGATCTTATAGCATGATGTAACATTGACTTCATTGTGCCAATCCATCTTTCTATCAATCCGTTACTCTGTGGGTAACCTGGTGTAGAGAACTTAGGTACAGTTCCTAATCTTTTAAGAAATTCTTGAGTTAACTTGGCAGCAAAATTGGTTCCATTATCCATAGCAATGATTCGAGGAATACCCGTCCTCATAAAAATTTCCATAAAAGCATCACAAGTCGCTTTTGCAGTCAAAGATTTGAGAGGAATTGCTTCTGGCCATCGACTGTGCTGATCCATAACACACAACACATACTGATGTCCCCTAGAAGACTTAGGTTCAATAGGCCCTAAAATATCAGCATTCACTACTTGGAAGGGTAATTCTGGTCTACCGACAGCTTCTATAGGTTCTCTGTCTTTCACTTGGCTTTTCCTCCTCAGTTGACAATCGTGACAAGATTCACACCAACGTTTTACGTCTCTTGGCATACCTTCCCACCAAAAAGATATTGCAATTTTTTCTTTGGTTTTCCTGGCAGCCAAATGTCTTCCTGTTGGTGTTTCGTGAGCTAATTTTAAAATTTCTTTCCTTCTGCATTCTGGAACAACAAGCTGTACATATTTCTGTCCTCCCACATTGCCTGTCTAACCAGTAATTGTTCTTCCGTTGTCTGGCATCTTCAAAACAACGACTTAATGTAGTACAGGACAACTGTTCATTTCTTAATATCTTTGCTTGCGAACTTGGACAATTATTTTCTTCATCTATAACAGTGATTATTTCTTCATTTAGCAAGTTACTTTCCACTGGAGTAGTTGAAACCTCTACTCCAGAATTTTCTATTTCAGCTGTTTCTTGATTTGCTTCTATATAAGCTTCTGTTTTCCTTCCCTCCACATTGAAAGTGTTCTTCAAAACTTTATCTTTCACGTGGATATTATTGATTTCTTCTCCGAGATATTTTCTTCTTTGTTCCTTTAATAAACTGAAAACTCTAGGAGTGATCAAAGCTTGCTCATGTAATCCTTCCACAACTGCAGCATGCACCATGATATACGGCCTGATATCATCATCTGCTGACCAAAGACTAAGTGGAACAGAAACAAGCTTTCCTTCAACCGGATATCCAATTGCAGGCCTCAAGTAAATTTTCCCACTTGACTGCAACATTTCTTCTGGTACCACTGACTTCCGTAGTACTGTAATTTCCGCACCACTATCAATGGTCCCTTGAAACGCATGATCTCCTATATTTAAATCAACTCGAAGAAGTTCACCAGCCTTTTTACTGATTGGAATTTCCCAATCGAAACTTGCATTACCTATCTTAATGCAAAATTCATTTAGCCCTTTCTTGCTTACTTCTTCAGTTTCACTCTTATTAGAAACTTGTGATACTGTATTCATCTGTTGGCAAAATTTCTTTAAATGACCTTCTTCTTTACATTTATAACACTTTAATAGCTTTTTACCTGGAGCATATCTCGCAGTATTACTTCCGAAACGATTCTGTGGTCGTGGTTCTGGATTCTTTTGATAACTGTAATATTCCTTCTTTTCGCTAAAACTTTTACTTCTGGTTTCAGCTGGAAAAGATTTTCTTATAATTTCGTTCTGTTTTGTTCCATGTGAGCCTGGATTAAATTTGGAATAATTGTGAGAATTACTTGCGAAACTTTTTGGCATCGAAATTAAGAAATTATCAATTTCCCTCACAAATTCAGGTACTGTAAGCCAAAATTCCGTCTCTTTCAAAAATATTTGGGACCTTACATAAGTAGGCAAAGTCTCTTTTATTTTATCAGCTACAAGAAGTTCTTTAAATTTAGCCAATGTAAACAATAAACGTATAACGAAATGTAAACAATAAACGACTAAAAAACATTAAAATTTTCTTGAAAAAGATTCTTATTCAATGAGCTTTTATTGCTTAAATAATAAACACCATATCATAATGATTATGAAACTTCTAATCAAAAATATTTATATCAGGTTATATGACATTAAACTAAAAATGCTTTTAATCAATTTACTTTTCAATAATACAGCAGTTTTTAAATTAATACAAATAAATTAAGAAATGCACAATAATCAGAAAAATTATTATTCAGCATAAATTTGTTAAACAAATTTCAAAAACATTTTTTTTTTCTTACTAAATATCACCAGTTAGAAAAATAAACACTTCCTGAATATTAATGAATAAACATAAAATAAAACCAATAATATACTCTGAAATTAATGAAACCTTAAATAACTTCTCAATTAATTTAATCATTATGCATTTTTTTAGTTCATTTTTCATATATTCAAGAAAACATTTGTTAATTTATTACATGTCATACTTAAGCAAAGCCTTAATAAGAAACTAAACATAATTCTAACACAAAAATTTCCCTAATTCATGCATAATTAAAACAAATAATAGATGGCTCTTAATGAAATGAGAGGTAATCAAAATATACGGACTCACTGCTTTGTAAACCCTTTTCTATAATTATTACAACATAACTTTTGTATAAATCCGGAACAAATCCTGGAGAGGTGCGTCACTGTGATGTTCTCACGATCCTGTCGTCTCCAGGATGGTCGAATAACACAAAACAAATGATTGGGACACGAAACATTTATTACACATTAACACGCACATTTAATTCAGACATTTTTCCACGTTATTCAAGACATTTAGTTTTATAATGACCGGGTGCGGACTTCCGCTACCCCCAAGTAATCAGAACAAACCAACCGCTCTTTTCTCCTTACTCCGACACGACTCTATCGTCCCCGTCTTAGTGTCTCTAGTTCTAGAAGAAAACGAAATCAAAAGTACTCTTCCAGTTCACAGTCTGACTTTCACAGAACATATCCCCATAGATTCAGTATTGTTCCTTTTCTGAGATGAAATCTGTGCAGCTCTAGAAAGGTGATGAACTCGGCGCATCTTCTCAACTCTGCCGCTCTGAGCAAAACATTCCTCTTTCAATGTTACTGGGCGACAAACAATATGTCAAATTAATGGCTCTGTCACAAATTTTTTGTTGTACTCTGTACTTATTGTTTTTATTTTTTGCAAAATTTGCTCATTATCCGTCATTAGAAATAAAAAACAATGAATACAGTAATTTGATCCAGTACATTAAAGAGTTGTACATTTTTTGATATTTTAAAAATTTTGCTATCCACAACAAATTTTTATAAATACTAGGGAATGAAAGATTAGAATTCTGATCTTCGGTTCTAAAACAAGCGGGTTCGGTTCCCTCCTTGAACACAGATAATTGTAATAGTTCAGAATCCATTGTAAATTATAATTGCATAACTACGATTTTGTTACAGAATACCGAATTGTTAACTTTTGAGTTTTCGGTTTCAGTTTTCGGTTCGGTTCGTGGGCTGGATCCCCAGTCGGACGTTAGTGATTATAGTTGTAGGAAGTACATATTGAACTTTACATCCAGGGTAATTAATCTTCATGTGCATAGAATGACTGTAAAAAGACAACCAAATCAAACGCTTATTTAGACAAAAAAATTATTTTAACACCCATGTCAATGAAATAGAGTTTCAAAGTATCTTTTATATATATAT
>JAPDSC010013180.1:0-16524 GCA_026290005.1 Latrodectus geometricus | reverse complement strand
GCCGGTTCCTCATACACAAATTGCATTTGAACGTTGTTGCCTGGTGAAAAGTAGATGTGATGCCTCGTGTAAGAAGGAGAATTGCGTACCAGTACCTTTCTGACTTTGATAAAGGTTGGATTGTAGCGTACCGGGATTGCGGTTTATCTTATCACAGTATTGTTGCTCGCGTCGGTCGAGATAAAATGAATGTTAGGAGAATATGGAATCGATGGGTTTAGGACGGTAATAGGGAACGCCATGCGGGATCTCAACGGCCACCTATCACTAGCAGCCAAGAAGACGGGCATATTATCCGCATGGCCGTAATGGATCGTGCAACCACGTCACGAGCCGCGAGTCAAGAAACGGAGTCGTTTGGAAGACAACAAGTGCCTACACGAACAGTTCGACGACGTTTGCAACAGCATGGACTCTCAGCTCGGTGACCATGGCTGCGGCTTCCCTTGACGCTGCGTCATAGACAAGAGCTCCTTCAATGGTGTGATCAACGACGAACCTGGGTGCACGAATGGCGAGACGTCATATTTTCAGATGAATCCAGGTTCTGTGTACAGCATCATGATAGTTGCATCCGTGTTTGGCGGCATCGTGGTGAATGCACACTGGCAGTGTGTATTTGTCATCGTCTTATTGGCCCATCACCTGGCGTGATGGTATGGGGTGCCATTGGATACACGTCACGGTCACCTCTTGTTCGCATGGACGGTGCTTTGAACAGTGCACGTTACATTTCTGGTGTGTTATGACCCGTGGCTCTACCCTTTATTCGAGCTCTGCGAAACCCTACGTTTCAGCGGGATAATGTCCTACCGCATGTTGCCGGTATTCTACGGACCTTCCTTGATACGGAACATGTTTGGATGTTGCCCTGGCCAGCATGTTCTCCAGATCTTTCACCAATAGAAAATGTCTGGTCAATGGTTGCCGAGCGACTGGCTCGTCACCAAACGCCAGTCACTATGGTTGATGAACTGTGGCATTGTGTTGAAGCTGCATGGGCATATGTACCTGTACATGCAATCCAATCTCTGTTTGACTCAATGCCCAGGCGTATAACTGCTGTTATTACTGCCAGAGGTGGTTGTTCTGGGTACTGATTTCTCAGGATCTATCCAGCCAATGTTTTTGAAAATTTAATCACTTGTTATTTCTAGTATAATATATTTGTCCAATAAATATCATTTTGTTATCTGCATTTCTTCTTTGTGTAGCAATTTTAATGGCCAGTAGTGTAAATTATAATTCTAATCTTCTTAAAAATCTAGTCAAAATTTTAGACTTTTTGAAAGTTCTATATTTGTATATATAGTAAGCTTCTTTGCTTACTATAATTCATGAGCTTTTGAAACTTCCACTGTTAAGTCATCTAAATTTTACCTTTTACATTTTTAATTTGTATGAAATCAGAATAAATAGCATTAAAGATATTTGATTTGAAGATATTTTAAATACTAATCAATTACCAATACACTTGTAAAGAAATTATGAGTAATAAATAAATATTAGTTTCAAGCAAACTATTAAGTTAGCAATCAAAATTATTATCATAAGCACTTAAAAATATGTGAGTAAACTAATAAGTTAAGTACGAAAAATCACAGATTTCTGGCTTTTTATAGTTATCTATCCCACAAACAAATTACAAAATGTTACTCTATTAATTAACTTAGAAAGAGGACAATTTGTTTCATAAACTTAGTTGCAATTCAAGCACCACTTCCTTAAAGCGTGTATTATTTTTAGTATGAAATCGTTTGCTTAATTTAGCATGAATATTTATTACAAGCAGTATTTGGATTTTATTAATATGTTTAAGTAGGTTAACCAGTTTATAAAGTTAAGGCTTTAAAACTTTACCAAAAATCTTTAATAAAATGGAGGACTTAGAAAGTTTTATCTTTATTATAAGTATAAGAGGAATTAATCTAGATTTTCTAGCTGTCAAGAAGTTTAATTTTAAGTGATTTGTTTACAGTGTAAAAATATGTAAATCAAACTATTGTGTGGCATAATTATCCATCTAAAATATATTTGATAAAAAGTTTAATTCTTTAATTATATTTGAAAAAATTCGAAGTTTCTGAAACGTGTGTCGTTAAGTACATTATTTATTTTATTAAAATTTTATTATTATTGTTTATTAACTTTAGTTGTAAATTTCATCAGAAATTTAAAAGAATGTGTGTATCGTCTAACTTAACTAAACCTATTTATAAATAAATTTTAAAAAACTCAAGAAAAATATTGATTTTGCTTAGTAAAAGTAAGAAAAAAAAATTACAAAATTTCAATTGCGAATTTAAATACAAATATCATTTTATTATAATTCTACTAACAATTAATTTTATTTTCTTTTCTTGCTTGAATTTCTAAAAACTGATATTACAAAAAAATAATAACACGTTTCAATTAAAATGAAATAACTGTATACATTTATTCCAGTAAATAACCTAAGCTAAAATGATAGATGTAATTCTATATATAAATTCCTATTTGTTTTATATAATTGTCTTTAAAAATATAATGTTATCTATATTTTCCGGAATTATAAAGGAAATAAAATAATTATAATTACTGGCTGATTGCTCAAATTAAATAATCCTTGATCATTGTTATCAATATAATAATAATTCTTTGTTAGAATCAATATATGTATATGTGTATTTCTATGTTTCCTAAAATTATAGCAACTTAAACCCAAATCATTTCATTCATTTAAAGTGTCCACCTTGAATTGATGCAATGATGACATTAGAGGAGTCTAGGAGATTATATATTATATATAGGAACTATACAAACACTTATAGTCTTGCAGCTCAATAATATTCTCGTATTATAATTTATACATAAACTTACAATTTGTGGGTACTGTAAGGATATTTTCAAAAACACCATATTTGCAACATTATTTATATTCAATATTTAAATGGAATATTGTTTGAAAAATCAGCATTTAAACATAATTTAGGAAAGAACATTTTAGACAAGAATTTAAATGAATTTATAAAAATGAGTTTAATGAAATAAGTTTATAAAGCTGCTTAATTTATACTTGAAATTTGCTCTTATTTAGTTTTCTTACTGTGACAGGTTATAATATTCTTTAAATATTTTATTGTTTCCTATATCAAAATTCATTTAAGAATCTAAAAAGTAAATATACTAATTAAAAAGTCATAGAAAATGTTAATTAATTGGGATTGTAAATAATATTTTATGATAAATAAATATACTACACATTTCTTAAGCATGTGTTTCTTGTAAAATAAAGCAATCTGAAACTCTAATATCTTATTACATTTAAATTAAATATAATACTATTTTAAGAATATATGTGAGATATTGATCAAAATTTCATTAAAAATTAGTTAAATTCAGTAAAAGAAGGAAGTAGACTGATATGTGTGCAAATAACTTTAGAAGAAAATATCGTAAATAATGCACATTGATATTTGTTAGCTGATAAAATTAACAAAATTGAACAATTTGGAATAAAAACTGTGAATATATCATCATTCTTTAATATTTAAATTCTCCATAATATTGAACATCATCTTATTTATTATCTTTTTTTTACAGGAAATATTATTCTTGAGCATTGAATAATTATTAATTTTTAATATACTATTTTATGAACCTTCAAGTTATAATTTTAGTAAATTTGTGAAGGAAAATTTGATTTAGTTTAATTTTCTTGAACATATTAGGTGTGTAAAATTACAATTTATGAAATTAATAAAATATTGAAATTCATGGAGGAATTATTGTGATTATTAAATAACCTAAAACAATAATGACTTGTTGGAAAATTAACTTGCTGTAGCATTAATGTATTTACAAAACTTAAGATGTATGAGTAGTTTGAGTGATAATAATTTTTGTAAATTTACTATTTACAAATTTGTAGGGATGCAACTTGTTTAACTACCATAAAAGTAAACAAATCATTGCTCACGAATTTTATAGGATAGGTAAAATTAATTAAAATTGCATCTTTAATAAAAAAAGGATCAATTTGAAATATTATTTTCATATTGCAAAAATTGTTGCAACAATAAGTAAAATGTTATGTGATTATTCACTTCCATTACTTAATACAAAATATACATGTCACAAATAGACAATATAATAACAACGAAATTATTTTTCAAATTTACATAACTCTTTATTTATAATAATGTCTTTGTGCCACTCTGTTGTTTTAAAATGGTAAATGTACTTGATGATGATAAAGAAGTCTAATTATCAAAGATAATCTTTTATTTGAAACTATATTTCACTATAAACACATCTTAGAGAAACAATTTATGGAACTGCTGATATAATATTTAAATGCCTTGTCAAAATATAAGATTTATGTGTTATATACAAGAACACAGAATATGAAGGAGATTATAAAATATAACATTTCACTTCTTATTCATTTATACCCAATTTTACTTATATATACCAAAATGCATCCAAAATAAATTAAATTTTATAATAATACTTTTTTTACATCTTTCAAGTATAACTAGCTATAAATAATTTTAAAGTCATTCTGTAATTCAAGAATTTTAAATCAAAAATACTTGTTCAATTCCATAGTTCACCATGTCAGTTTAAATTAGTATAAACAAGCAGAAAATCTTTATACTTGGCCTGCCAAACATAAAAATATGCATGGAGAACATTGCAACTACGATATATTTAATGTGGTTATCATTGGTTAATGTGACGGATCTTTGGTTAGGTCGATATTCGAATTCACTATCTTTTGATAATGATAACAAATGCACTAACCAACCAATACACCGCTGCCAAACTTAAGGAATGTTTAAAGTTTGTTCTTGAAAACAATTTTGCACACAAAAACATTTCAGTTTATACTGGTGCATATAAATTTTTTAAGCAATTATTTCTAATTTCCTAATGATGATATAAAATAATATTAGTTAAAATGCCAATGATTTAAATATTCATTTATATTAATGGGTTCAATAACCAATCTTTTTAGTCTAAAAAAATTAATTATAACTAATAAGTCTCTTTGATTTGAAGTTTAGCATTCAGTATGATTTATCTACTCATCTACAAAATGTATGTTATCCCTCATCAAAACCCTTATTTTTCTTGGTTTAATATACCATTTGAAGACATGAATTTTTTTTTCGTAAATAAAAAAAGATTTTGAAAACTGTGTTTTTTAAATATATATTGTATAAAAAAAACCATTGTTTTTTATTTCACTATAATAGGAACCTCGATTAGATTGAATACTCATTATATATGAACGAAAATTATTCACAAAAATACATTTTCTCCTTTAGACCAAATAGCACAAGATATATACACAAACATAAATTTTGATAGCTTGAAGCAGCAGAAAAAATTGCTTAGTAGTTAAAATTAAGAACTGGAAATGTTTGTAAATTATTAGAATGTTTCTAAACATTTAGTTTAAAATACCTTGGACTATCCTAGTCTGTCGCGCCACTATTCATAATGAAGATCAGACATACACCTATTCAACTAAACTCATATGACATTTCTGATTCGACATTGCGTAGTGTATGTGCGGAATGCCGAAGGCTGTTGAAAATCAGAACATTCTTTGAGTGTTTGCTTTCTGGGAAGATTCTTCATAAATAATAACTCGCGATCACGTGTCACAAAGCAGGGAAACGGAAGAGACTTGGTCCTCTCCAAATACATTAATGCAGAAAAGAGTTGGCTGTAACTATCTTCCAATATTTAACGATGTCTAGGAATGTTACTTGAGAAGTTCGTTTCAGATAACAGCAGTTGTAAATAAGCCTCAATAGGTTTTCTTCTATTTTAAGGCAAATATTTAATGACTAGAAGAAGGAAGTGCTAAAATACTGTTTATTGACTATATATTCAATGTACGGTTAAGTACGAATTGCATTCTTGAATGGGATATGCAATCGTTACTAGATTCGACAATGATCTCAATAATGTTAAAGTAAGAAACATTATTTGAAATTAGAAAACACATTTAAAAATAATTTTTTGATCTTCTCGTGTGTATTTGATTTGTATTAATTATCATATTTTGATTAATATATATTATTTTATGGAAAACAAATTTAATGGAAATTTGATTACTACAATACATTATTTCAATTTAATCGAAAACAATTTATTTTATAATGTGTTTTTCTATTTTAATAATAAATATATCTTAATTTGTATAGATAAATTTCTTTCTGAATTACTATATAATAGAATTTCCTTATTCCCTAGAAGTAATGAATATGCTTCTGTTTCTAGAAAATTAACCATTGTAATAGAATCTCAAGGGCATTTTTATATGTTCTCAATTCTATTCCTTTTTAGAGACCATAAATATGTTACATATTGAAATAAGAAATTTATGTAACTATTCTAATGTAAAGAATTCACATTTCCTTAATATTGAAAATTTTTTTATAGCCAAAGAAAAGTATTGTGTTTTAGGTGCATACTAACTATGTGGTTTCAGTTAATATGTAAAGGAATAGAATCTGAAAACTTGAAATGATTAATTAAAAAAACATATTTTATTTTCGACCAAGTTCTATTTCCAAGTTCCATTTAGTATTAACTAATTTGAAGTAATAATATATTTCCATACTGATGAGGTAAACGTTTAGATAAAACTATCTCAATAAACTATGAACTTGGGGGAAAAATTTCTAAATTAGATTAAATTAAATTTTATACTAGCAATTATAAAAATAAAGTGAGGAAATTGGTTATCGATACTAAACGAACAATATAGCTATACATCCAAGTCTTGATACAAATGTTAAATCATTATACATACAATAGTAAAAGTTTGTTTGAAAAATTAACATGTAAATCGTATTTATAAAATTACTTCAATGTATATTTTACCTTCAATAAATTTATTTAAATATATCAGATATTTAGCAGCAGGTTAGAATAATATATCCGCTTAAAATTTTATGAACATTTAATTGCTTCTTTGCTTACATATTGTTTTAGTTGCCTTTTTACTTTTGTAAACTTTTTAGCTAAGGTAATATTTTTTTAACTATTTGATTTATTTAAAATATTCCATAAAAATTTCTGCTTATTTAATGTATTTCCTAAGTGTTCCATAAGAATACATAAAATATGGATGTTTTATGCATTTAGGAATCAGTTTATGTAGTTAGGAATTAGTTTCGACATATTACAGAGGATTGATGTCCAACAATGAGACATTATTTTCTTATAAATAAATGGATTCTTCCAATAAAAGTGCTTATACCGGAACATTTATTATGATTATCAGTAATTTATTGCTGGATAATGATTATCAAATATACGCATAGTAAAACGTTTTATTTCACATTAAATATAAATTAAAAACTGAAATTATTTTAAGGTATTTCTTAAATAAATAAATGAGTGATTTAAATTTCTATTTCTTGAATTTTGAAATTTTAATTATATTTGTACACTTTATGATAGTTAATGTTTTACAAATAATTTTTCTTTAATGATTTATACTATATTATATAAGCTCTATGAATTTATCTGATAAAAATTTTAGATTATGAAGTCAAAAATATATATTGCATGTTCTCCCTTAATTGAATAAATGATCTTATTGAAAAATAAGACATAAAATACCATTTTTTTCCTACAAATCTTAGAGACTTTTTTTGTGAGTGACACTTGAAATTGAAAATCACGAAACCTTTACCTCAAAATAATTAAATAAATTGCTAAACTTTGCTACAAAAATAATTTCATTTATTAGGAACCTCTGATTTTTAATTATAGAAATAATAATTGCTCAAATAAATTAATAAGTGTATATTTTATAAATTAAAGAGTGAGTTTTATGGTAACATAATATATATTTTTGTTTAAACATAGAAAATCTATTAGTTTAAGTAAAACATTCCATTTTTCTGAATCATAATTCCATCAAATAAATAATCATTTCATTTTTATATCTTACTCGAATGCAGTGTTGAAATATATAGCTTTAAAGTAAACGGATTAATATGAGGACTTTTATTAGATAATTTTGGCATTCATTTGGGATAAATATAAGCTACACTGTATTTTGTGAGTATAAAATTTTCAATAATCAAAATTTGATTTTATAAAACATATGAAAGGAATTCGATGTCGCAGCAATACCGAAATAACAGTCCAGATTCTTAAAATACACTTAATTTGAATTTATAATTTCTCTTGTCTCTGTGACGTTTACTTAAGCAAATTATGGAAATAAATCAAGGAAAATTAAAGACTCAAACATATCTGCAAAATAATTACGACAAGTAAAAATGTTTTTTTCAATATTATAAATTTTTACGTGTTTTAGAAATCTATTGCTTTTAATAAGATGAACAAATCCAAGAATATTAATTAATTTTTAATTTTAACTAATGTTTTAAATATTTTTGGTATTTTAAAAAAAATCCTCAAATACTGAAAAACCTAAATTATAATTTTTGTAACTTTTTCATAATTATTTTTATCTGTTTCAATGTATATGTATTAACAATTTTTATACATATTTCAGTTATTATACTTATTTTAATCTTCAACTTGATAGATGTAATGTTTCAGTTTGAAAGAATTATGTGAAGTAAATTATAAATATTTGAATGAATTATGCAAAATTAAGGTAAATATAACATGAATATAATTATTTCCGAAAATAATCAAATGAAATGCTTTAGTGAATGTAGAAATTATCGTAACATAGAAAATGATTCGTATAGGTTTTAAGACTATATAATTTAATTTATTTTTTTATATATTTTTTATCTTTGATTTGAATTTAATTTACCAATTCTATTAAAAATAATTAATAGGAGAAAATAATAAAATTAAAACTCTTGCTTTATTTTGAAATAGATCTAAGTAATTTGCTTAAAGAGATATATGATTATTTAAGAATTCCCGGAGGTAAAACCATATTAATTTTTGGCATGTATAAATTGAAATGTTATATGTAACTAAATTTTTTCTAATAAATTAATTTCCATATGTGAACATCATTTCTAGATAGAGTTAGTTAAGTAAATTTTAAAAAAATCAGGCCATGTTACTTATAATTAATGTATATGAAAATAGAATTTTTGCATTTTTGAAATTATAAAATATCTATTTTTTGGTTATTTAGAGTTTTCAGATCATAGCAGAAAGAAATAGATATTTTTTAAAATTCAATGAGATTGAAATTTATTTAATTGTATTTCTTAGAATTGGTTTAGGAAAAAATAAATCAGTCTGACAAGAAAAGATTTAAAAACGATACATTTTAAGCTTGTCTAAAAGAACAATGGATCTGCCTCCTTGGAAACAAGCTTAAAAGGAAAAATTAGACGTAAACTGGTTATAGAAAATAAGAATACAATTTTTTTCACCCATATATTGTCCATTTTAAATCATGCATGAAAAATATCTGAGTCGATAATCATTCGCGTGATTTTTTTATTATTATTATTCGTTGAAAGATAGTTAACAAAAATAACATAATTTCTTTAAATTATTAAATTCTTGTAATATTTTCCAATTCCCTCTGATGACGTAAATGATATATTGGTTGTTGTTAAAAAAATGTAACTAAAATATTAGGATAAGTAGATTTTCGAAAATTTGCACATTTTTTTTCTCAAATTAATCTTTAACAAAAAAGTCATTAGTTTTAGTTTCATTTACAAAATACCTTATTTGTTTCGTTTACTCCAATTTTAATACACTCACTTTTAAAATGCGTTAATATTAGATTAGATTAAAAATCGTTGTTTTCTTTGCTTTCATTACAGAGCATTTTATTAAACTTTAATTTACTATAAGTTTTACATGAAGTGACAAAAAGTTGGTGGATACATTTTGATCTATAATAATTCATAAAATAATAAAAATATAATCAAACTTATTGAATTTACACAGAAAATCAATGATATATCTCCATTTATAGTGAACGTTGGGGAAAAATATTTTGTTCCCATTTGAATATCATTTCTTGTATCACATGCAATCATTAACACATTTAAGAGTTATCATTTGTATGCTTACTGTTTTTGTATTCCGCAAGGCTTAGGAAGCAATAATATGTTTACTTTTAAAATGCTCTTTCTATGTTTCATCTGTGATGATTTACATCATCCGCCATTGAGAAGAAGGATAAAATCAATTGAGATACCATCGTCCGAAGCTCTTTGTGTAATTAACTATTTTTCGGACATATTTATTTGATAAGGTGTAACCAATTGGGCTTTTCCACCCAAATCATCTGATATAAGAAACCAAAATTTTTAGTTTAAGGTTTCAAAAACGACATTATTTAATGAAGAAAAATGTCGATTGTTTATGATCTAAAGGCTAGGACTTCATACATAATAATTTCTATGAATTCTAAAATGCATACAGATATACAGACTGAAATTGACTGCCAGCTTGATATTCTCCGTGCCTCGAATGAGGTACATGTGGAAATTCATTCGTAAGGCACGTAAAACATTTTTCTATGCTGTCAGTTTAAAGTTATCTTCATTATTCTAGAAATATTTAAACATTGATACGTGTCCAGTGTAGAGGCCTTCTGCACAGTTATTTTCAAAAGGTTTTTTTACTGATCCACTAAAATTTATCAATGAGGTACTGATGATTTTTCGGAATACACATAAGGATAGACTTAAATTTTGAATTCGGAAGATAAATAAGTAGAACAAAGAGAATTGACAATTAAGTATTTCTAAAATTTAGGATAAAAATGAAATTCCAATTACGTAATATCAGGTATTTTCATAAAAATATAATAAATTAATTCAAAATTAGCTTAATTTAATAGCTTAAAATATTGTCAAAATAATTTCAATTGTTTGATATGAAGTTTTTTTAATTAATAAATAGAATTCTTTGAGGGAATAAATAATTTATTAATTAACAACTATTTACATACAATTTTCTACATTTAAACAAAAGTGTTACTATTATTATGAATGACTTCATTACTATAACAAATGTCTTTAAAATAGTTCATTTGATTTTATTGACAATAGGTTTCTTATTTTGAAAATATCTTTATATAACACCAGATAATATTTTATAATTTACCCCGTAAATATTATATGATGTTGAAGTCGTATAATGTTCTCTATTAGGATTTCCACCGTCTAGCAGTACAAGCGGCGGAAGTGTGGCACCTTATCTAGTGGTACACTTAGTGAGTATGCAGTCTCAGCCTGAAAAAAAAGGTCTATGTAATTAAGAAGCAGAAACTAAGCAGATTACCTACAGTGTTCGCTTAAAACCCCCAACGATATCCTTTTAGATGGATGACATTGAAACCCTGAAATATTTAACGTGCCTCAGCCACCATTAACGCACACGATGGATCTTCGATTGGTTTGGATTTCAAACTCACAATCATACAATAACGAGAGGTAAAAATTATATTAAAAATGATACGTGCTAGTAAATATATATTTGAACTTAAATTGAAATTTACGTACACTAATTAAAAGTTAATACTTCAGGCACTTGACATTTCTTAAAATATTGGAATACAAAGTGTAAAATGAAAAACAATTTAATTTTTTATATTTTCGAAAGGAATTTTTTAAGTCTTATTATTAAATACAAACAACTAACATTTATAAACAAAGATGTAAAATGTTTTCCTTTTATATTGAAAAATATACAATTTAATTGGTTTTGCGTGATTAAATTCTTAACTTCTTAGATTATTTATATGTCATAATTTTGCCTGAAACTAAATGAATGTTTGAATTCCTAACTTAAAAGAGAATATACCATTTGTACTACCACTTTATTCCTAAGGCACATTATCTGGACGATTGTTTGCTAAATATTCCATTTCCTATTGAAAATCAAAATCCATTACCTTAATTGCTATACATAATTCATTAAAATTGAATAAAAACTATTTACTCACAATTTGGTTAACAAATTTTCTAGAAATAAAATGTCACCATTTTTTTTCTATTATTAGTATTTAATTGTTGTATGATGTTTCATAATATTTAGATTTTCAAATAACATAAGATTTTATGTAAACGTTATGTTACGATTTTACGTTAAATTTATAATAAAATATTTTATGACTTCTTTACTTGTATGTGAACGTACATAAATTAAAAGTAAACATTAAATTCATGTTTTGGGAGTAATTAAGATATTGGATACTTTAATACCCACTTTATATACATGACAGAAACAATGTTTTATTGGTTGGAATTAAGGACAATGTTCTATGAGAACTGTACCTAATTTTCTACGGTTATTTTGATATAAGGCAAAAATAAGCATATAAATCCAAAATTGAACAAAATTAATAAAAGTATTATGTACAAAAATGTATTTATTTAACAGATATATATTGAAATTCTCCTTTTTCCTTGTATAACTATAATGATACTAACTTTATAGAACGCATACAAAGACTTATTATTAAATTGATAGTTACAGACATTTTGATAGTTACACAGTACATGCTGGCTTATAAAGTTTAAGAAAAAACCTGCTTTTTAGTGCTGAGTAAGTAATTAAATATGTTTCATATTAGAAGGAGTATACTTTTTTGTTAAATGTTTTTTAAAATAAATACATGTCTCGGAAGTATAAGAGTTTTCTTTGAAAATTTTATTAGATTGAATCTATACTGTAGTGTGTTTTTGTAATTTTCTCAGTTATAAGTTCATTTCAGCTTGGTTTCGGATTATCAAAAGTATAAAAAGTAGTATCTAGAAAACTTATTTTTATAAAATTTATTTTATAATATCTGAAGATTAAAAAACCCTTTCTTTTTATTGTTGCTTAACAAGATAAAATAAATAATTTTTTGAATTTATATTTTAACCCCTTAACCGTCTGGGGTTCGGTGAAGAAAGTGCTTCATTTTTGCTTCGTGGTGGCAACATAGTTTTGGCTTTCACTGCAAAGCAAGTTTTTCCCCCTTTAGAGCTTGTCAAGAATACAAAAGTCTCTAATTCTTGATGGGGCGTATTTCCGCTTTACCCTAGACCACCTCACAATAATCGCATTTTAATGACTAATACCCAGGAAGTCCATCAATCGCTGTCAGTTGAAGTAACCACAAGTGCTAGTAGTTTACTTTTGTACGTTCTGCTCAAAAATTTCGACATGTCTCAGTTATAATAATTAATTACATTAAATATGAATTTTATTAAACTATTTTGAAAATTTTATTATATAGGAAATCTAATTTATTTCATTTATTTTAAATAAAGTAAAAAAAAAAAAAAAAAAAAAAACTATTTTTGTAGTGTCCCGATAGTTATACTTGTCATGATTTTAAATAGCTGTAATAACTAGTTAGTTTATTGTCTAATTATTATTAGCTTTTACTCATTGCAGATACTTTTCAAAATCAACACTATATTTCTAAAATCATGAAATAATTTTCAAAATCATTAAAATAAATGGTTCTGTTGTTCTTTAATACATACAAATTGAAATATATAGACAAAATTGTATATTTTTAATAATTTAAAAAAAATAAAATGCTAACTAAATTGCATAATAATAGACTTCAGAGTATTGACTTCAGTTGAACATGTGATAAAAAATTTTGTGACTGTAAATGTTTCCTATTTAATTCCTAGTACCAAATAATTTATATTTCTAATTATATGAAAATATCTTTCCGTACGAGAATCCATGTTGTATATATTTTTCTGTATTATATCTTTTAATATTTCTTGAATTGTTTTGCACAAATATTAAAA
The DNA here is from genome assembly GCA_026290005.1 of Latrodectus geometricus. Lineage (NCBI taxonomy): Eukaryota > Metazoa > Arthropoda > Arachnida > Araneae > Theridiidae > Latrodectus > Latrodectus geometricus. Next base: position 2,791 of record JAPDSC010013180.1, on the reverse strand, counting down.
ACAGTTTGTCTCTCATGAAAATGTGTTTTTCAAAGGAGAAAAAAGCAAAAATATAAACGGGGAATCTTTAATATTTTTATTTACAATAGTATTCTAATAAGTAAATATTTAATATAGAATATATCAATATCACATTTTTTCACGTATTCATATTAGTTCTACATCAAATATTTTCTCTTCATTGACAATAAGTACTTTAAAATGAAAATGATTAAAAGCGGTAAATTTAAAGAAAGATTAAAAGAAAGTGCCTAAAAATATAACGCGCATGATTTATTTTAAAGATTCTATATACTATCAAAAATTCTGCAGATAAACAATAAATCGGTAAAAAAAATGTTTTATCTAAATTTATGTTCTAAAATATGGTGTCTAAATAATTTTATAATTTGACTGATAGTTTACAAGTTATCTTCATTTCACAGAAGAAAAATTAGTGATAATAGAAGAAAAAATATTGAATCACCTAAAAAATGGTGAAAATTCTGTACATTTTGGAAATTAATATTGCTTTAAAACCTTACTTTTTAAATCTGAATATTTGATTTCAAACAAAAAATATTAACGAGATGTTACGATGTAAAAATAAAATTTATTTCATAATGTTAAGATTTATATTTTTACTGTTTTATAATTCTCGTCTTATTTCCATATTTTTAATTGTTTGTTATAACTATAATAAATAATAAACTTTGAAAGTACAATTAAAACATGAATTTGCAAATATCTTCATTTATAATATTTGTAAATGTCTTCAGTTAATGTATAATTCATGCCAATACCTTATATTTATTTTTTTATAAGTGTATATGTATATCATGAAATAATTTCATAAATATTATTTTTCTATGAAAATGATTTCATTATGAAGAAAAATTTAAAGATATTAATCACTTTAAAATCAAGTATGAGAGGATAATTAATTTTTCAATGCTATGTTTTAACATTCAACAAAAAGTGATGTAATCTCTATTGTTTTATTTACATAAAAAACTATTTTTAAATACGAAGTTTAAGATAAAAATTTTCCATTTTTTTCAATCATTTTTGAAAATATATAAGCATTTAATGATAATTCTACCAACAAATTATCCAATTTTCGAATTAAAATTAGGTATAATGGGAAATTAATAAAAACCTGAAAGATCACAAGAATTAAGTATTCACAGAACAAAATATATAATCTAATTTTAATAAAATTTAAATATAAAAGAACTATGTAAAAATCCATTACAGAATTGTTTGCAATGCTAAATTCGCTTATAAAGTTAAAAAATAAAAAATAAACATTTAATGTATTACTTATTTAACGAGTCTAATTTTAATAATAATTTTCTAATTTCTTATTTCCTAACTATAGAAATCTAAATGAGAATAAATATAGAAAAATAAAACGTAATAATAAAGCTGTTGAAAAATTGAAGCAGAGGATTCTGAAAATTCTCTCAGCTCTTTCGATTTACAGTAGCATTAGTTAAATCAACCGTAACCATTCAGTAAGTGAGTTCCCAAATTGCGATTTCACGGCAATCCGTCAATTCTGGGGGTTGAACTTGAAGCATTGCAGTGAAGCCAGTTGCCCCTACCAAGGGGCTCGGGATAGCCGGTAAACGCACAGAAATTTTTGCCCGACTTAACTCGGGATAGCCGGTTAAGGGGTTAAAGAAACTGTATGATTAAATTTTTTTTGAAAAGGTTATTTCACTTAACACGTTTTCAAGATTTTGAAGAAAATTTTTTGAAAGAAAGGTATTCAATATGAAAAAATTTATTCTAGTCTAGGAATCTTTTGTTTACCTTAAGATTTCAATTTATAAAGTACAAAGAGGAAATTCTCATTTCATAAAAAATTTTTAAACATATTTTTTTTACGTTGTATATATCATCTTTTATTCTGATTTCCTTGGAATTGTGACATTCCACCAACTCGCACAATTAAGGTTAGAATTGATTTTCTATGCATGATTCCGCAACTTTCTTGTATAAAGATAATAACAATTTTAAAAATATAGCAAAGTAAGACACTAAATTTACGCTAATAACGCAAAAATACCTTAAACTGTAGAAAGATTAATAACTCATGAGAAATATTTACCTATTTTGAATCATTGATTTTTTTTTCTTTAGTTATATAGCGATGTGTTATATCCAGTTCCCATGATTAAACTTTTTATTACTTACGGTTTCAATCCTCTTTTGTTATAAATAGATTTTAATATATATGAATTAAAATCTGAAGTAAATTAATAATTAAAGAAAAAATTTTTACAAATTTACTTATTTTAAATAATCTTTCGTTGTCAAATACATATATTTATTTATTTTTTTTAGAAATAAAGCTAATTTTTTTCAACTGGCTCAACTACATTTAATATTTGTAATATTTTTAACGTTTACATCAATTTTGAATTTAAAAAAGTTAAAAATTATTTTTATTATACTTGTTAAATTTTGATAAATTACATAAATCCTTTGAGCTATTTATTTTCATATATATATATATAGTATAGAAAGTTCACCGAACAAGTGAATTATAATTCAAAAATATAAAATTTTAATCTAGATTGTTCAAACACTCATTACATTACTTTTTATTTCATAAATATATATTGCTTCTAGATTTATATAAATTTTGCAACTGCTTCAATTTATAAAAACAAAAAATGAATGCTATAGATGGTTTTATTCTCAAACTGTACACAATTTTAATTTACATTTTACGGAATTATAAAAAATTGTATGAAATTTGATAAGTGTTCTTAGTTATAAGACTTATAAACATGGATTTATT
>JAPDSC010013178.1:0-13419 GCA_026290005.1 Latrodectus geometricus | reverse complement strand
CTTAAAGAAGTAAAAAACTTACTTAATTATACAGTACGTTCTAAATGAGAAAATAAAATAATAGTGATAAAAAAGTTACTAAATTATGTGAATCAAATCTTTTTTATTGCAACATCTTAAATTACTATGACACTTTGAATTGCACAAGAGGGTCTTTCTTTTACAACTGCATTTATTTGTGCACCTCCTTTTGCAATGACAGCGTGTATAGCCTTGCTCACCGCTACTCGAATTAGCTGCAGCTGCTTCTCTCAGTAAAATTTCTTGAAAAGAAATCTTATCTATGGAAAGGAGCTTTTCTTCATAAATTTTGAACTGATTACGTGTATAAAGCTGCTTGAAGGTACCATTTTCATTCGCAAGTTTATAGAAGTCGGAGTCTTCTATTCCAACAACAACTGCTAACACGTTTCGGTTATATGTACGACCACGGTCGACATCAGGGACTTGTATTCGTACAGTATCACCTATTTGAGCATGAGGAAACTGATTTTGTGAGGTTTGCAACATTTTTGTTGCTTGCAGTAGAAGATTCTCGCGGCCACTCTTTTTATAGAAATTAACTTTTGTTTTACATTCAGATATTGATGTGAAGACGTGGTAGATTGCAAGTCCTCTTCAATATTTTTCTTTGAATTTGATTTTCGGTTTGACCCCCGCTCAATTTTTTTTCAGAAGTATTACCAGTTTCTTCAAGCTGTTCTTCGGTTTCAAAAGTATTGGTGATTTCTTCAAGTTGTTCTTCATTTTCGATACTCGCGCTTTGTTCGCTTGGAAAAAAAGACGATGCTATCCCTCTTTTCACTTTAATGTCAAACATGGCTTCATAAGGACTTTGGCGTATTCCTTCGTGGTTTGTAGTGTTCTTGGCAAATTGAACATAGGGTAAACCTTCTGACTGTTCATTTGTATTGTTATCGTTTATCCAAGCAGTTAGCATATTCTGTATATCTTAATTGGCCCTTTCAACTGAGCCTTGTGTTTGACTGTGGGGAGGCTTTCCATGAACTATCTTAACATCTTTCCACATTGCCCATATTTCCTATATGACTTGATAACTGAATTCTCTACCATTATCTAATTGTAATATTGCTGGAGCACTAAATGTTAAAAATATTGGAGGAATGTGATACTCTACTTCTTCATCCCCTCTTAGTTTTCAAAGGTCGTAGCTGGACAAACTTAGTTAAACGATATTTATACACCATTATGAGCTTATATTCACCATCTGAGTTTCACTGGAGATCCATCAGATCAACTTGACATTTTGAGTTTAACTCAGAACTGATCATTGGTTCCACAAAAATACTTTTCTTAGGTGCACTGTGTTTCATTTGACACTGTTGCATAGATTTAAATACAACATTACAACTTCATATGTAATATTTTTGTATTTATTTTTCAAGTCTTTAAGTATACGTGTTCTTCCTCCATGTCCTATCCTGGAGTGAGCTTCATATGTAATACTGACGAGTTCCTCATTCGTAACATAATACTGCATATTCGTTTCTCCTGGTTTTAATGGTACAATTAACTTCTCTTCATCATTCATTTTTAAAACTGATAAGGTTTTAGTCGTTTGTAATCAAAATATGTGTTGCACTTAGTTTTAGCAGAAACCCCTTCAGAAAGTATTTTAGAGTACTTTTCTCAAGAAAAATAAAAGCAATTGTATTCTCGTTTACCCGCAATGAATACATTTAACTTTTCAAGAAAAGGATACGATTCACTGCAGTATTTATTCTGTATAAATCAGGAAATCAGAAAAAAAATTAAGAAATCTTTGCCCTCACCATCGAACTTTGCATATGCATAAGACTGACAAAGCTGACTGACTCCACCAGCACAAAGGATTTGGTTGGAAACTGCCAGTCACCAGGATTTGGCAGCAGACTCCACCAGAACAAAGGATTTTACATATTTGAAGAAAAACAGCCAGTCGCCTTTTCTCTTTTCAAATTTTACCAGAGCATATCTGTGATTGTCGACATACACCGGTGAAGGTCCGAATGTACAAGAATGTAATGAAATATTCGATCTTTCACCGACGTATTTGGTGTTTGTTGACATTCACCGGTGAATGTCGACATTCTCTGACATCGGACTTTCACAGTCACACACATATATATATATATATATATATATATATATAAGCAGAAATTTGTTTGCAAAATTGTGTCACAAAAATTTCATGTATGAAGGAAATAATTAAATATATATATATTATGAAATATTATGAAATGAATAATATGAATACATTAATTAGTAAAAAAAAACGAATTCCTCAATAATAACAATGATACACTGTTTGAATCTATTTAAGCGTCATGATTGAGACTTAAATAGGAATAAATTATTTCTTCAATACTTTCCATTTTATTTAAATATTTTTATTGAAAAGAAGAAAACAAGAAATAAAACAATATTGAATGCAAAATTATTAAGAATATAATTAATAAATTTTTATAGAGATTAATAGTAATTATTTAAAAATTTATGGCAGAAAATTTCAAAATTCAAATATATTATACAAGAATATGCGTGCATTTTTTGAAATTGAATACATTAGTAAACGATAAAATTCAGAAATAAAAAAACATTCTCGTTCAAGTAAAGTAGTTGCAATCTCTTTAGAAAAATAAGAATATCTTATAATCGATAGAAATATGACAATTTATAAATATTTCATCTGCAATTTGTCTTAAAAGAATATATTCTTAATGTGCAGTTTTTTTTAAAGATATAAAAAACCCTAGTTTTCTATCATGCAATTTACTCATTGAGAATGCTATACAAAGGAGGCTAACAAATACGCTACATAAAATGCATTTCTCTTATACAATATTTTAGTTCAACTCTCTGATGCGTAAATCCTCAAAATCCTTCAGAATTTTTATTCTTTTTTCTATAAAAACGCAGTTGAAGAAGAAAAGATCGATATTACTTTTGCTCTAGGCTTATGTCTGGAAAGTAGGGAGAGAGAACTGTTTCTTTTATATCATAAAATTTCTATTCTTTAAGTGTGTATCTTTGAGTACTCCTTATTTCTGAAAATCGCTTTTTCTTGTCTTTTGATTATTTTTGCTTTCGAGAACCAGTTGCTATATTGCACAAACAAATACAATTTTAAAAGAATTAACTTCATAGGGTAAATTATTTAAAATTTCTTGTTCGGAGAACCCATTAACACATATTCTGCACTTTTCAGTGGAAATTATCCTTGATATTTTTTAAAAATCTTTTGGCAAATACATATTTACATGTTTAAAAATGTAAATTTATAGTACAATATGTTTTTTTCAGCTTATTTAAAAAATCTTATAAAGAAGTAAAGAAACTAAGATTTAATTTTTTAGCATTTTCATTGTATTTATGAAACTCAAATGGCTATGAAAATTATTCTATCGATATTTTCGTTGAATTTTATAGGTAATTAGTTCCAATTACATCGTGTTCAACTAATAGAATATGATTATTTTAATGAATTTGGTCTTTGTATACTTTGACTATTACTGACGTATATATAAAAATAGTAAAGCTACATAATATTTTATTAGTTAAAGAGAAAGTTTAAATAACTTTTAGTATGATTTTATTTAGCACTAATTTAATAAATTTTTGTCTCTTAAAAAATTTTTTTCTGAATGTACTTAAATGTTTATCTCAAAAGAAATCTTAAATATAAATATTAAGACAATTCAATAAATCATTTAACAGTTTTGAGAGTTTTTTAGAAAAATAAAAATGTTTTAAATATAAAGATAAAGAAGATACAAATTTAATTTATAAAATTTTGTGTAGATTTAAAGTTTATATAAAAGTTTCTTAATTTATTTTAGGGTGTACTACTAGTATAATGTCTTATAAAATTATATACTAAAATTATCATTTGAAGGGTTAAGTTGTAAATATAATTATTTTAAAAATATAATTTACGCAAATTGTATAAAGAATTAAATAATTAAAATTATTTCTAATTTTGAAGTTATTTTATTACATAGATATAAAAAATTCTAGTTTTCTTAAAAAAATTCTTATTTGAAACCTAAAAATGAATCAAATACACTTGTTAATTTTGTTTATAAAAATTGTTTAGCAATTTTGCATCAGTATCTTAGAACTTAAAATAATGTGTGTGTAATTCTCAAATATAATAAAATGTTCAAACACAATCAAAATCTAACCTCAATTTTATGATAACGAAAGGGAAAAAAGGAATAACTTTTTATTTCTGTTTTCCCTTTCCTTACTTTTTGGATTTAAGAGATTGTAAGAAAAATATATAGCTCTTTTAAATGAAAATCCAATATTTACAGTTTAAGATACATTTTAAGTTTAAAACAAAAAACTTCCATTCAGTAGTTCAATTTAATTTCCTTTATTTTCAAGAGGAACAAAAATGAAATTTATCTTTATTTCCATTTCCCTATTTAAATTAAAATTATGAGAATCATTCATTCTAGTTTACTTACAAATAATTAAAAGAGTGAATAATATATGTAATATTCCTAGCTACGTGAGAGAACTAATAATTGTTACATTGAGATGAATTGTTACTCAGACAAACTTCTGGGAACTGGAATTATACTTTAAAAATTATTTAAATAAGCTTTATTTTTAAATCCTATTTTAAAAAATGTATATTAATAATTACAAAAAACAAAAAAGTGGGATTTTACTCTTACATCATGGTATTTAAAGAGGTTAAAGGATTTATGAAGGTATTCAATCTAATATAAGTAAGAACATTGATAAAAGCAAGTATTAACATTGATATTTAGACAATACTATTTTATAGCTCAGAATATCTGATAAATACTTAGTTTTAGTTGAAATTTACTTTGATGTTACACATTACATAGACGCGATTCATTGTAATGATAAATATTTTTTTGAAAATGATTGAAATTTTAAAGTGGGTTTTGATTGTATTATTGTACTTTGATATTGAAGTAATAGGTTTTTATTCCATATTTTAAGAGTGAGATATATTTTTTAATACCAAACACTTTAAAAGTATTTTTTTATAATTTATATTTTTTTACTAAATTTTTTATGCATTTCTATTTATTCAAAAATGCATTAACGTAAAGTACTTATAAAAATGGTAAATACAAATATAAATATTTCATAACTTTCTTACAAAAATAATTCCTCAAGACTTACAAAAAAAGAAATTAAAAATCTGCAGTTATAGGAATAATACTTATTATTTTTAAATATGTATTGAAATATCATATGGAGTTTATTTTGTCAAAGTATATAATAAGGTTTTACAGAATCTAATTTAAACTGAATATTAAAAGATATATTTTTCACAAAAACAAAACTAAATAAAATAATTTAATATAAAATAATTTTATAAATTATTAAATAATTGATATAATTATTTGTATGATTATCAAATAAAGCATATATATTCATTTTGTATTTAAATATTGTAAACGATACTTAGAATAACAATATTATAAATTTGAATTAAATTAAAAAACAAAATGAATAGGATTATTCTTAATTATATGGAAAGTAAATAAATGAAGATATATATATTTTAATATATTTCTATGAAATTTTTTCCCTTTACACATTAGTATTCACTATTTAGATATGCAAAAAATCCTAAAATATGTATTTTTATGTGAAAACACAAATTGCAAAGGTCTGAATTTGTTTTGTGTTTTCATACGTATTTTATGAAGGAAAACTTTCTTTGAAACTACTGAAAAATATTGAAAGAGAGATATTTAATTAAAAATGCTTCATTTTTTTAAGGTCTGATAAGTATTTATTGGTATAATTGTTACTTTAATTTTTTTCTCTTTACTTTAATTTATTGGTATAATTGTTACTTTAATTTGTTACTTTAATTTTTTCTCTTTAATTGTTACTTTAATATGAAAAATATGTAAAAATTTCATTAAATAGTTTTACAATAACAAATAAAATACATCAGCTTTTTATTAAGTATAAATGTTAAATTTACATTTTTTTTAATGTTAAATTTACATTCAAATATAAAATGATTATTGAGTAAAAAACTATATTTTTCTTTAAAATATTTATTAATTTAAGCAGTTATTTTACAGACATATTTTCCACTTCTTTAACTTTAAAAAATATTTTTTTTTAATTGCTATTCCCTATTTCTGTCTAATATAAAAATAATAAATGAAATTAATGTGTAAATGGAATTTCAGTATTTTTTGATATTAAGAACTTTCTGATAATTTTTTATATGAACAGCTTGAATTCCTCATTTGTTGTTTTGAAATAATTGAATCTTTTGTTAATGCATAAAAAATTAATTCCTAGGGATGCGATTTTATATTTTATGGGAAAATGAGAAAAGTTTGTTTAAAATATATTAAAATAGGGTACGAAGATTACGTTTCAACATTATTTTTGCTCAAAGGTAAATTTAGAATGATTATCAATGTGGCAATATGCAATTTTGAATAATAATGAATATTTAATCTGAAATAGGGAGGTTTGGTTACATTTCAAGTGAAATTTAAATATAAATATTTCGAAACACATAGAATTATAGCCGTTAGGAAGCATTTCATACTTAATATATTTCTTGTGTAGCTGTATTTCTGATTCACAGAAAATTTAAAATTATAAATAGGAACTATTATTTATTATTCATTTGAAAATACATTTTACACAAAAGATGAATACTTGATATGAATATAAATAATTAAATATCTTGCTTTAAAATGTAAAAATGTATTTCTAAATTTTAACTTAAATCAAACAATTTATTTTAAAAAATGTATAGTGAATAAATACCTAATAATACTAGTCATTTTAGACTAAAATGAATGTTTCAAAATTTGTGAATTATTAGATATCTAAATAACTACTGATAATTTTAAAAGTAGCCTTATTATCATTCAAATATAAAAATATAAGTAAAAAATGTGAAATTGCATGTTGCCTAATTATCCTTTACAAATAATTTTTACCAAACATGCGAACATTTTTTGCTGGAAATCTTGTGCTGAACATTCATGATTTAAGCCTACTTTTAAAGTTAACATTAAAAAAAAAAACTGTTATAAGGAAACAAACTTATATTTCACATCAACATAATGATTCCAGCTTATTTATCATTTTATTTTGACATAAAACTAAGATGTTGTCCAAACATAATATAAGACTAATCATAATTACGCTTTAAATTTTACTGTTTTATTTGTGTTGTGTCACTTACATTGATCCAACTCAAATGATACCAAAGAAAGACTTTTGCATAACATATATAGCAATTGAAAAAAATACTCGGAGAAGCTGTTATTAAGTCATATATAACTTTTTATTGGTGTTTCATGAAACTATTTGAAGTGATTCACAAAAAAGTAAAATGCTCTCTTAAACCTGCTGCATAAGAAATACACTACAATGTCTAAAAAAAGTTTTTGTAATTGAAATAGGTTTATGATGGTCAAACTTTCTAGGTGTATTATATAAAATAAATACATATATTGTATAAAAAATGTTAAGAAAAAATAAATTTTATAAGAGACTGTAAATTTTAGTTATGCCATAGCGATTTTACTGTGATAAGTGTTACAGTATGTTTGACCATTATTTTGACACTTCCATGCATAAAATTCTTTCATTCATTTGACTTGTATTTTTAATTTTACGATGATTTTTACATTTGTTAAGTTCTTATTTACAAATGACTTTCCTTAAAAGTTTAGAACTACTTTTTAAGTAGTGACAAAAGCATGGACATGCAAGTACAGGTAATTTTTTTATCAATCTTAAATAAACTTTTATAAGTAATCTGAGTGAAACAGATGATTTATATTTCCTGATTTTATTCTTATTTAAAGAATTTTTTTATTTTCCATGTAGAAATGAAAATGTATAATTCTAAGTATAAAAAACGAAGTGTTTCACGCTTTAAAATTTTATATCTTTTGGGTGAAATGCAATTAATTTAATGAAAAAAAAAGATTATAAAGATACGTTTTTGACAGGCAACAATTTTTAGGTAAAATAGCTATTTCAAAAAATGACATACGTGCAAGAAAAGAGCTTCTAAGTAGGGATGATTGGAATTATTTTAAATGGATGAAATATTTACAGCTATTCGAGAAATCTTTCAGTAAATTTGGCAAATGTTATCTAAGAAAACAGTCTCATGAATTAACATTTATAAAACGTTCGCATTTCTTTCACCATTTATTTTTTATGTTTGCAGTGTTGCCAGTGCATAAAAAATATTAAATTTAATATAATGCTATTTGTAAGTAAAACAAATACCTTCATAAGATTCCAACTAAACCTGTTGATAGCATGTGTTTTTCATATAATATATTAATCAAAATTTTGGAAGTATACTATCAATTGTTTAACTGTTTTAATTACAATGATTCATTATCTGTAAATAGTCGGATTTTGTCCATTGAGTATGAAGAATCATGTTTAATTAAGTCATGAGTAATGCAAAAAAAATTAGGTTCAGAAAAGTTTCATTGATTTCCATAATTACATTATACCGTTACTCATATTTTTAACTATAAAATGGTTGTTTCTTTCGTTATCGTTGACAGATCATGTGTACGCCACTTTATTTTATTTATAATTGGTCTGTGAGTTAAAGAATAATCGTTTTCACCAATAATGCTCAATATACAATTTTGACAATCAATCAAAACCAGGTAAATTTGTCAATGGGACTATGTCTTCAGAGAGTAGTTGGAAAGAAAATTATAGTCAATATCTTAGTGGGATTGGCTTTTTGGTATATTATTGAAGATTTGTCTTTCTTGATAACGGAATTAAAAAATACTTATTAATCATTAAGTAAAGATATATTTATTTCATGTAGCATGTAAAGCACATTAAATTTTAATATTTGATTGTTTATACGAGCAATAAATTAATCATAACATCCCCTTTATTATTAGTTTAAATAGACTAGGACAATTTAAATATTTTTATATATGACTTTTCTTATATTTTTTATAAAGTAAATTATTTTTAAATGTATTTACAAAGAAGATACTAAAATAATAATTTGCAAAATTATTTTGCAATAATTTATTTATTGGATGTAGTTGAACTTTTTTCACCAAAAATTTAGAATTTTAATTCTTACCATCTTGATATGTAGAAAATAATTACCAATTAATTACCAAATTTCAAAATTGTAATTTTTCAACAAATTTGCAAAAAATTCAATAAATAATGCACATTTATCATTAATACTAATTATTTCTGATAATACAAGAAAAAACGTAGATAGTAAGATAGATATGATATTTATACATAATAGCATTATCTCATCATTTAGAACAAAATTAATTAACAAATTACATTTTGTTGATCATGAAGTTGTCTTGAGATTAAATAATCAAATAAAGTGGTCTATCTTATTCCTTTTATAAGCAATTTATATTTTATGTTATGTTTTGCTTTAAAATAAAAGGCTATAATTGTCAAGTAATTGCTATCATCAATTATCATCCGAAGAGTAATTTTACGTTAAAGTTATTAAATAAATTAAAATGTGGTTAGATTTAGAAATGCATATTTGCTTTCTGTAGTAACGGTAGCTAACACGATAATAACGATAAATGAACATTTTTTCAAGATATTTTTTGTCACACCATACTAGTGGGAATAAAATACCATCTTCTGATTCTCTATTGCAGATGTTAGCACTTCATATTATGAAAAACCCGCTATGGCTCATGACATTCATTCTAATCGGATCTCTCTATTCAAATATTTTTGAGGAAAATACTCTACTGGACATTAAAATTGCTACACCAAGAAGGCGACATGCTACTGACGTGAAATTTATACGAAAGGAAGAAGGTACTGTGATATGCAAATGATTTGCTTTTCAGCGCATTCAGACAAAGCAGGTGCCAGTAGCGACACCTACATTGTGTTTAAATGAGGAAATTGTACAGCCAGTTCCTCATACACAATTTGCATTTGAACGTTGTTGCCTGGTGAAATGTTGTTGTGATGCCCCGTGTAAGAAAGAAAAACGCGTACCAGCACGTTTCTAATTTTGATAAAGGTTGAATTGTAGCGTACCAGGATTGCGGTTTATTTTATCGCAGTATTGCCGCTCGCGTCAGTCGAGATCCAATGACTGTTAGCAGAATATGGAATCGATGGGTTCAGGACGGTAATACGGAACGCCATGCGGGATCTCAACGGTCACCTATCACTAGCAGTCGAGAAGACAGGCATATTATCCACATGGCCGTAATGGATCGTACAACCACGTCACGAGCCGTGAGTCAAGAATCGGGTTCGTTTGGAAGACAACAAGTGTCTGCACGAACAGTTTGACGACGTTTGCAGCAGTATGGACTCTCAGCTCGTAGACAATGGCTGCGGCTTCCCTTGACGCTGCGTCATAGACAAGAGCGCCTTAAATGGTGTGATCAACGACGAACCTGGGCGCACGAATGGCGAGAAGTCATCTTTTCAGATGAATCCAGGTTCTGTGTACAGCATCATGATGGTCGCATCCGTGTTTGGCGGCATCGTGGTGAACGCACACTGGCAGCGTGCACTCGTCATCGTCATACTGGCCCATCACCTGGCGTGATGGTATGGGGTGCCATTGACACGTCTGGGTCACCTCTTGTTCGCATTGACGGTGCTCTGAACAGTGCACGTTACATTTCTGGTGTGTTACGACCCGTGGCTCTACCCTTTATTCGAGTCATGCGAAACCCTACGTTTCAGCAGGATAATGCCCGACCGCATGTTGCCGGTATTGTACGGACCTTCCTTGATACGGAACATGTTCGGCTGTTGCTCTGGCCAGCACGTTCTCCAGATCTTTCACCAATAGAAAACGTCTGGTTAATGTTTGCCGAGCAACTGGCTCGTCACCAAACACCAGTCACTACGGTTGATGAACTGTGGCATCGTATTGATACTGCATGGACATCTGTACCTGTACATGCAATCCAATCTCTGTTTGACTCAATGCCCAGGCGTATAACTGCTGTTATTACTGCCAGAGGTGGTTGTTCTGGGTACTGATTTCTCAGCATCTATAAAACCAAATTTTTTGAAAATTTAATCACTTGTTATTTCTAGTATAATATATTTGTCCAATAAATATCATTTTGTTATCTGCATTTCTTCCTGGTGTAGCAATTTTAATGGCCAGTAGTGTATTTGTTATTGAATATAGTTGTCAATTGAATTGGCATACCTAGACTTTTAAAATCCATGTTTTTACAAAAATAATGGATTGTTTTGGCATACGTTTCAGTGATTGTAAATAATTAGACACAATAAAAGAAGTGCTTACTGGGTAGTTCTAGAGTGTATTTTAACCTAAATTAGGATTATTTCAATTCTTACAGCCGTAGAAAATAAACACATTTATTTCATATATTGGTTATTGCAATAATTTGAATTCTTGCAATCACAGAAAAGAAAATCAATAATCATGTGTATTTTAAACCAATTTTTTTTGAATGAGCTATTTTTCTACCATATTTTTCAGTATAATTTTCTATTTTATTTACTTTTCTTCCTTTAAAATATGTAAATGTGTGTGGATTTTTAAAATCTGACATTGAATACTTTTTTAAAATATTTCCCTTTTATGTCTAGAAATATATTTGTATTTAAATTTTCATTTTCAAAAAATTGTTATCTATGTTAAAATTCTTTACGCATACACTGGTGCATAAAGCTGAAGCAAAAATGTAAATTTTAACTAAATAGTTGCAGAAGAGTAGAAAAGGGGTCCTAATCAACAAAATGAACACTAAATTCAGTAGATATGTCGTCCCTATATTAGGAGCAAAGCGCATTAGGCCAAATGAACATACGAACAAGTACAGTCGGAGTGCGCACCTCAAGATTACAATAAAAGGATTGACTGAGACGCATTTAAAGACACTTGGAGCAAGTGAAGGTGAGTGATTTCACGAAATATGGCTAAAAGAAAGAGCTTGGATGATTTCACGCATAGAAGCAATAATACCAGCGTAGATGAGGAGTTCAAAATATACAAAAGAGTTATTCGTACCTTCTCCACAAAAAATACAACTGGTAAAAAGGTTGGTGGTGAGCAACCGATTAAAACAACTGCAGTGGATAATTGATACATTGTACTACAAATTAAAAAAAGCATAAAACCTATTTCAGTATGTAGTTACAATATCTTATAGCATTTAGCTTAAAATGATTATGATTTTCTTTAAATTGTGATTTTTTTTTGGATTTACATATGATTTAGTAACTAATTTTTTAAGGACACATATTGGAGATTTTAAAAAACCTTTTTTTATGTAGATTATCTTATTTCAATACAAAAATTGCAAGCAATAGCCAATTTTTAAGTACTCTTATTTTATTGGTAAATTTATGTTAAATAATTTGCAAACCAAGTCAGATGATATTTCCCATCAGTTTTGTTTCAGGAAAACAATGAGAAAATGCTTTCGATTTTGAGTTTTGTTTCTTTGAAATATTTAACATCTTTTGAAACAAGTTTTAATCGATTTAATGTTATTAAAATACATGGCTTTGATACAACACTTTTAATCATAAAAAAATAAAGGATTTATTCAAATACAAAACTTTTAAATTTTTTTGATTTAAGTAAATATTTAAAACAATTTTATTTAAAATACTTAAAGGTTAGTATATTTAAAAATCTTCTTTATTGGAAAAACATTCTCACTAAGATGATTAACATTTTCAAACTGAACATTCGAAAATTTTGAATTACAGTAAAAGGATTTAAGATTGAGTTTCAAATTTTGGATAGTTTCCAGGATTTGCATTATTCATGGATTCATGGCAAAGACC
The DNA here is from genome assembly GCA_026290005.1 of Latrodectus geometricus. NCBI lineage: Eukaryota > Metazoa > Arthropoda > Arachnida > Araneae > Theridiidae > Latrodectus > Latrodectus geometricus. The sequence continues at coordinate 600 of JAPDSC010013178.1, read as the reverse complement.
AAGTATCCTAGTTATACTAAAAGGCATTGAATGCTGTTTTACATATTTTGTTTAGCTTTTAGAAAACTACTTTTAAATAAATAAATAGCATTTTCTACGTGTTATGTAAGAATTTCAATATTCGTCTATTTAACTAAAAATTTTTTTTTCTAATTTTCACCAATAAAAATACATTGTTTCATGAGGGGTAATTGTTATTTAAATAAGAACAACGATAAACTATTTAAAACTATGATAAATATTTTACACAGATAGTTCAAAATTGTTTTCGAGATAGCAAAATACGAGTACAGTAGTTCATTCTTAAATCCCATAAAACCCTAATAATCGCAAAAAAAATCTTAAATTAATTGTAAAAATGTTGATTTTTTGTATAAATTTTTTAAACACATACATTAAAATATTTAAAAACTGAATTTACTCTAATTAAAAACTAAAAAAATAATGATAAAGATTTATTTGTTACATTCATTTAATTATACTGAATATTATTATTAAATTAGAGTGGAGTTAGGAAATGCACACATGTTCATAAATTTCTCTTTCCATTTTCGTTGTAATCTCTGTGATTGTGAATATGTTTAATAAATAACAAAATAT
>JAPDSC010013173.1:0-30666 GCA_026290005.1 Latrodectus geometricus | reverse complement strand
AATTAAAGCTAGATCTACAATTATGTCAATCGGCTCAATCTGACAAACTATTGCAAGAATTCCTTTTTATGTAAATTATCATAATTATTCCCCTAAAGAACAAAGGAAAATTTATAGCTGTTTACGTGGCTTGTTAATTAGAAAGATGCATGCTTCGCTATTTGATTTAATTAAAGCTATTACTAATTTTTTTAATGTTAACTTCTTATATTTAGTAAAGAAAAGGTGTAAGATATATTTTTCAACTCGTAGCGTTATAGGCAAACATCTCTGGTTTGACTGTATATATGCTTTCTGCGATTACTTAAATGGCTGAAAAGAAATATATTTCTGAAATATCTTTGATATTTATAAATTTATATATTTTCTTTAAAGAAAAAGCACTGTCTTAGTATTTTACCATAAGAAATTTATCCATAGCAGAAACGTACGAACTTTTCCATTAAAATCAGTGACTCCAATTGGTTTTATTCACTTTATTTCTTTTTCCAGGTCCTGGTAAACCTTGCATCACATCCCGCTCCACTTCTCCGGTAGCTGCGAGTGAGAGTTCCACTACTTCTGTGTCCGTTAATTCACACAATTCGCGATCAAAAATAGCACACTGGAAAGGGTCTACGAGTACAATAGGTGAGGAAGATATATTACGCTCTTTCATTCGTAATTTGTGATCATTCTTTTTCCTAGTACTTTTCCGTTAAACGTTGCTAAATTTGTTTCTGGTAAATACTTAAAAACGGGGGTGTTTACTAGGATTATTGGGTGTGTTGCATCATTTAAAAAAGGCACCGTCTGTTTGGATTAGCGAAATGAAACCATATTTTAATATAACTGACTAAAATGGATTGCGTTAAAATTATTTCGTGGAAAAAGAAAAAAGTTCAGGAAATTGTGTAAGATATGCAATTTGTATTTTATTCTTATTGCTGTTATTAAAGAAGGGTTTAGTTAAGCAGACTTGATGTTAAATCTGTTAGAGTGCCGACATTTAATTTAAATTTAAGCTACTTTTGTCTTAAATTTATAGTTCATGCTTACACAAAGTCTCTTTACTTTTAATAAAGAATAATTTATTCCATCATTTTTTCAAAGTAAAATGGTTTTCATCATTTAAGGGAATTTTATTGCATTTACATAATGTATATCACTAAAATGAAATCATATACTTTTATGATTGAAATATTTTCTATAGTGATGTTCATTTAAAAACTTTTTTGGTTATAATAAATTTTGCATCTAAAAAAACATTTTATGTAATAGTAATTTATTTTTAATCAATGATTTTAAAAATCAACAGTTATCACATTGAATTCATTTAATGTCTTTTACAAGTTATTCGTCATTATGACGAAGGCTTGGAATAAGATGGTTTTTAAATATACTAATTTTTTTTATATAAATATGACCTTAGTCGAAGAAATTTTATTCCATTGATTTAGCTTTCTTCTCATAGCAGGATTCACATCCATAAAATATTGCGTATTTTAGTAGAAAGTTTTTAAAATATTTTGTGTTAAATCATTTGCTTTATGTAACGCCTATCAGACATTTGTTTTGTTATTAAATATTATAATAAAACTTGCAACGATACTCATACATACATTCTGTTACTTGTATCAGTTTAAAAAAAGTAAGTGAATACTATTTTCTGTTACTAAATAGAAGGAATCATTATCTTTTAGCTCACATTGTGTTTCTTAATATTTTCGTATAGTACATATAGCAGATATAATATTTTCGTGAGCAATAAAAGCTACCTTAAAGATTAAACAGTCTGCAATGCAAGTGTGCGTAGTTAAAATTGAAAAGGACGCTCATCTTTCTGTGTTTGATTCCTGTGACTTGTCACTATGAGTTCATATGAAGTTTAATTACTTCAAAACATTTTGTGTCAATGAGGGTTACCGAAAAATTATTAAAGTAACTGGAGATGCTTTGTTAAATATATATCTTTTTTAATCTTTTGCAGTGAAATCCACTGATTTCAAAATATTTTTGGTTTGTTTTCCAAAAATATTTATCATAAATTAAAAATTGTGTAATGATTTAAAATGTGTGTTGCCAATTTTTAAAACTAAAATGATTTTGAAAAATATTTTGATTTGTTATGTAAATATTATATATTTTAAATAACAGAAATATTATGGTTACATCGTTCCTGAAGGGATTTCGATAAAATTGGACAGAGTTGAATCCGAATGGTTAGTTCTCTGATTTATTGTTCAGCATATAGTGAGCTCGATTTCCACCACATGTGGGGTGGTTTCCAGTGTTTTGGAAGTTATTTTAAAATTCCTGCTCAAATTAACCTTTACATGCATAGCCTGACCAAAGAAAATGGACATATATCAAAGAATGGCAAATAAAATCAAGCCTTATAAAACTATTGAATTGTCCGGAAAGTTCGTGCCGATATTTTAGGACAATTAAAACGCAGATCATTTAAATATTGATATACATTTATTAAATTATATGGTCCCATTCTGCTCCCCAATCTTTCTCATAGCTTGTGAATTCCATCCTCCCAGAACCCCTCAGATTTCACGGCAAAAAATTTATCTAAATGGGTTTTGATCTGAACCAAAGAGTTGAAATTTTTCCCATTAAAGGAAATCCTTCATCCAGCATCCTCGCCATAAACAGCGTATATCTAATTTGCCGCTTGTGTGGCATTTTTGACCTTTCAGAAAAAGAGAAGCATTAAATGCCTATAATGCACTTTATTTGCCACCCTATTCTAAGGCCTACAAAACTGATAAAAATTAACAAATCGTAACCAAACTTTTTTCCAAATATGGCTGAAACTATCTTTTAGAATGTGTACACATGCCATTTGTCTTCAATAATTGTGATATATTCAGTTAGGTCTCTCGCGCTACCAACCGGAAATCGGCCCGAACTTTCCGGACAACTCAATACTTTGTTTTAGGCGGCATTGAATTTTTTTTGAAAGTAATACAAAATTTGACTATTTTCTATTGTTATTTTGACTATTGTTGTTAACATAAAATTTTACTTAATTTTTGTTTTCCATTTAAACACATCTTTCTATTTATATTACAGCGTCTTCAGTTCCTCCTACCGCCCCCGCTACTGCCATTAAACGACAAACCACTTCAGTTCCTCCTAAAACTACAACCCAAACGTCGAAAATGGTCAATTCTCGAACTGTCAACAAGAAACCCATCACAGGTAGGCTGCCTTACATTTGAATTCCGAAAGAGACGTCTAATTTACTTATTTAATTCTCTTATGGTTCATCGCCGGATTAGCTGCTAGTAATGCTTCTGATTTTACAAGTCTAATCTCAAAAGAAGCTCGGATATGCTCTGAAAAACTGACTCCTAATGATCAGCTGTATTTTAACTTATATTCATCTAAGAATACCATAAATTAATTTTTAAAACATTTTTCTTTTATTTCATATAGTTTTATGAAAGCAATACTAATATTGCTTAATCCATTTATAACTTGTGTTCATAGCATTGTTTTCATTTAAAGTTTCCATTTTATTAATGATTAATATAAATTATTTTTAATTTTTTATAATTTATCAGTCGTTAATTATTTTGCTTTTTTGTTCTTCAGTTTTCTGTTTGCATGGAAATATGAAATTTTTGATTTTACTTTATTTTTAAAGCTATTTATCAGAACTCGTGTGTCATATTTTTCTATTCAATATAATTATAACCAGAAAATAAACTATAGATTTTAAAAGCTTAATATTTTTTGGTAATTGTTTAACAGTTCTGGAGAGAAAATATTAAATTATTTTGCATTTTATTATAATAGTTTAATTAAACCTTTTTAATTTTTTAAGAGTAAAAATATTTAAAAATTATAAAAAATTTATGCCATAATTTCTAATAATTAATATAACATTTAAAAGTTACAAAAATTATCTCACGTTTATTTGAAACTGATAGTTAAATTTAATTTTATGTGAATTTTGAATTATCGAGAAAATATTTAATTTTCTTAAAATAAAGGAGCTGATGTTTCTTTTCATTATATTTATATTTTAATCAGTTTTTTTTTATTAGAATTTAAAAATATTTTTTTAAATATTCTAAATTTGTCTCTGGTTTTGTAATTCTATTTAAACTTAATTATTTGTAGCATATTTCTTATGCTTTCTCTATAAAATAAATCTTTGACTCAAAAAAAGCCCCTATTTTCCCTTACTTTTTGAAATTTCTTATTAAAGTGACTATTTGAGTATTTAATCGAAGTGATTCCACACCGAGTTCTGGCAAATTGCATTTATTCCTTGGTTAAGCATGCTGTGTTATTATATGCATGTGTGTCTGCTTTTTTTGTTTCATAGTTCCTAAGATTCGCGTCACACCTTCATCTTCCGTCCGGATGAGATCCCCTTCACCGGCCACTTCATCCAAACCTGAAAGGAGCGCCAAACACTCGCGAACAAGCAAAGGTCAGTGCATCACTCAGAATGCGAAAATGCATTCACTCTGAATAAATGATACCTATATAATTACTACGTATATAAGGGAAAGAATTTACCGAGTAATTTTCAATCTAATAAAAGGGAAAATAATTATTTAAACTCCTTTTGGGTCTAAGTTATGGTATACGTAGTGTAATTATCGAATAAACTTTAATTTGTAAGAGTTTTACATTTATTTTTGTAAATAATTCAAATATGAATAGTTAAAGATGTGTTTTATAAACTTAAAAGTTTTAATTAAAAACGCACTGCAGGATTTTCTTAGCATATTATCAAAAATGAGAATTTTTAAAATTTAATAATATTGGGCTATAAATTTACGGCCAAATGAAAGTAGCTGAATATAGTGTTGGTGTTAAAATACTACTAGTAAGTTATTTCATTACGATATTTATTATTTTAATTGATGTGCCATAAGACACTACTAAAATCTAAAGAAAAAACTTTGTAAGAATAAGGATACAGAAACTCATGACTTCAACTTAATGGCATTGTCGCTTAATGAACTTCTTGAATGAAAGTATTTTTAATTCTATTTCTGACCAAAAAAATAATCTGTAGGAAGTAATTCATTGAACTTTAAATTCTGTACCATAGATTTTCAGCTTTAGATGTGGAAGCATATATTTTATTTTATGTTACCTTGTAAATACTAATACTTGATTATTTTAAGTCGAACTTATTTTTAACCTGTATAGCTGATTCCTCTATCTTTTGAAATCAAATGTTCTTTGTGATTTTTTAATCAGTTGTATATGTATCTCTTAAACTGAACGATAATCTTGTTAATTTGAAGAGAATATCGCAATTGTTTATTTTAGAATGCTTTGTATCAAATATTCTCAAAAATTTACCAAAAATATATTTTTTGTGCTTACTAAAACTACAAATTTCTCATTAAAAAGTTAACAATTTCTTATGTAACGTATTTTAGCTAGAGAAATTTATTTTATCAGTCAATCTTTCTTAAAATGTTTTCATATATTTTTCATACTCTCAAGTCCACGAAATTAGCATTAACTATATTTTTATTTTTTTTATTGAAACTGAATACTGTACTACACGTAGTTTTCGTATTTACTAAATATTCACTGATGTTTTTCCATATCTTGTCATCTGTCAAACTAATTTTTCCTTTAATCGAAAGATGTATTATCAAAATAACTTCATCCGATCCTTACTTTCGAAAATATATCGCTTTCATAGAACTGGAGGGATATTTAAATGCTTTTTAAAAATATTTCTGACATAATCTGTATTTTCTGACATTTGTAATATATTTATCACTATTTTGTAGACAGCCGTAACTTTGGCTGTAATGCAGTTTTTTTTTTTTTTTTTTTTTTTTTTTTTTTGTGCTGTAAAACACAGTTCAAAAAGCTCTATGTAATGGTGTTTTGAAGGAGTTAGCAATTTTTTTTAGACAATACGCTGGATTACGTAGTGAATTGAAATTCTTACCTTGAAATGTTATTGTAAATATTTTCTGAAGACGTAAAACTTTTATTTTGATGTATGACTTTGTTTTACCTTTCTATTTTTGTTAAATAGCACTTTTAATGCTTACTTGAATATTATTTGCTTACATTTATCAGACAGAAAACGGTATTGAATACGGAACTATATAAACTATCTCTGTAATGGAGAAAATTTGTTTTCAGGAATATCAAGTTTCTTATGTTTGTTGATAGCTTAATGCAGTCATAAACACTATCTTTTGCAACTTTGAATTTCTAACATTTTATTGCTTATCTAAATCAAGGCCCTAACAATTCGCTTCTTGGCAATCAATGATAGTTCAGCAAGGGTCTTATTCGAAGGGTCAAATGGGGTCGATGACAAATTTAGGAAACAATATAAAATTAAAAAAATAAAACAAAGCATGTAGTGACCTACTTTTTAAAACTCTCAGTCTTTGACAATTGTTTTTAAATACATTTTATGTGCAAATATTAGTATTATAATTATTTTAAATGTTGTGTATTATAGAAAAAAATGTGAGGAAATCTTTGAGGAAAATTTTGGGATCTAAATGTAGTGTGAATTATAAATGGTAAAAAAATTAATAATTTTCATGTGCTTCTGACATATTATAAGTGTATAAGAAATGTTATCGCTTATCCTTTATTATGCACTATTTATGCATTAATTTATACTTATTTCAGTTAAAGTTTTCATAAAGTTAAATAGTAAAATTTTTCCATATTAATTTTAATAAAAATCCTAAATATTTTATTTTTAATCTTTATCAATATATGAAATAAATAACGCTTACAAAAAATTAATAAGAAAGATTAAATGCATGTTTTAAATTACGATAGGTTAAGATAAATGAGACAGGCTCAGATTGTTTTTTTCATAGGAAAGCCTCATTTTATTGAAATATTTATTATAGTATACTTTAAATATAAAAAGACGCAATTTTTTAATCCTCTTTTGTTAAGCACATATAATTTCATTATTTAATCTACTATCTTTCTGCATGATTTCAATTAGATTCGCCGAACTGGTTCGCGCTCTTCAACATATCGTGGGTTTGAATCCCACCTTAAGCATGGATGCTTGTGGTGTTCTAAATTCATTTTACACTTTTAGTCCTGGTCAAATTATGCCCTCGTGTGTAAAAATAAAAAAAATTAAACGACCGTTGACCGACTAACAAATTTCAATTAAGTCTTTAGCAATGCATTCTGTTTTAATTTTCAATGAATGTTGCATTATATTCGATACATTTGTAGTAAATATTAAAATAATCATTACCTCAATGAATTAATTTTATTAAAAGTTCAACTTCTTCAATTCTTCTGACATAAATTAATTCCAAATACTTAAAGTTAATGTTGTTTACTTAGAATTTTGTGTTTTCTGAAAAATAAGTTGTTGAAATAATCTTACGATATTAATTGAAATATTTCATTAGTGGTACTTTTATCTTAAAAATTAAGAATAAATTTAAAAACTTGTGAAAATAATTATTTTGTAATAAAGTATTTTAATTAAAATCTATCTTACCCATAAAAGTTTTGTATTAGATTAAAAGCTCTTGAATAAAATTAAGGAGTGAAAATCATCTGATTTTATATTATATGCAATTTTAGAAAATCTGACCTTTTTACGTTTACTGTTTTCCAACTAAGTTTAAATAAACTTTCTCATTAGTTTGTAAATTTTGAAATAACAAATTCAGATTTATCTTCAGAAAAGATCGCTTTATTTTTATAGAGATGATAATTTAATTTTTTTTCCCGTAAGTAATAAATACATTCTCTTTTAATTGAATTAATTATATAACATTTTACCAATTCTTTTAGTATTCATACCCGAAAATTTTAAATATTTTTATTGAAGCATTGTATCATGAATTAAAAGTGGCGCAGCTCTTACACAATATCGACGTTTAAACAATACGTTGCGTTGAATACATTTCATTTTCATAAATTTCTTTTTTTTTTTTTTCTTCAAAAGATTGCAGCTGTATCTCAAAATCATAAACTTTTGCAAATGCTGAACTAAAACAACAGACTATGGCAGACGCCACTTGGATGTTGAAACATCTGTGTATGCTGGTGTTTTTTAGATTCTTATCTTATCAGTAATAACCTGTAATTGGAAGCTATATTTTTATTTTTGTGACGTAAAAGAAAAGCCTGTAAAGATGTAATCATGAAAAGAGGATAGGTTTGATGCCGAGGATCACATCAATATACGCACGATTTTCTTAGAACTTGTTACATTTGAGCTTAAAAAGTGCAGTGTTCTCAGAAACATATATATTTCCTCAAAGTGCGGATCATTATTATAATTCAGAACGATACTAATGGTGATTGCCTGGGATGTTAGTCATTATGTGATTTAAATTTCTAAATGGTGTTTTGGTTCTGAAACTGAGCTGGTACCTGGTGCTCTTGTCTTCAACTGACAAGTTGTGTGGTACGATTCCCACCTTGGTATACTTACTAATTATTGGTGTTTATAAGAGTTCAAAATTACTTTAATGAACTGTATCGTTTGTTCTAATTTATCCTTGTATATAAAATTTTAGGTTAGACTATACTTTAGGATGCCTCTTTGATTCTCGCCAAGTTATGATCGCGATGGATCGCCAAGCTGGTCAAAACCGAATCGTGTTCTGATTGGTTTAGATCCAGTTGAGGCTCTGAATGGCTTATCTTTTTTAGAATTTTGAAAATTCAATGGACGTTGCGTTATTTTTTAATGTTCAACCATACCTGTTAGCACTGTAATCAACGCGAACAGGAATAGCGCCAAAAAAAAAAAAAAAAAAAAAAAAAACCAAGTTCGCCAAAGGGCACTTTAAAGTATAGTTTTACCAAATGTTATCCTAGAGCAGGACACCAAACTATCAGATACAAAATTTATGCATAAAATTTCTTAATTTAAAATTGCGTGCGACCAAAAATGATATTTTTTATTTCTTCAAACCCAAGAATTTTTAGCTTAAAATAAGAACACGTACATACCAAATATTTTGAAACAGCAATTTTTAAGTCCTTCGTTTTATACATTTTACTATAAGTAATAGATGATAAATGTTTATTAAAAGAGTTTAATAGTTCTTTTTGAAAAACAGACTAATAATTAAACCATGATATGAAAGTAAAGCAAGTTTTTGTAAAAATAAAAGCATTTTAGTCATTTTTGGTATGTCCTTTTATATCTTATTTAAAGTTATGTTTGTATGTTAAAAGTACCTTAGGTAAAATAAAAAAAATAACAATATATTGTAATTTGATTAATTTTCTTTGCACTGCAATGAATTTTTTTCTTCTATATGAATAAAATATATTCCGTTCAGAAGAAAATTAGATATAGGAAAGATAGAGAGATCCATATAGATAGTTCTATATTTTATGTATCGGTTATTCAATTTAATCCAGACGCAGACCTATAAATATTTATGTTTGAGGAATGCTATTGATATAGTTTTCTTTTATTGCATTATTTTATTATTAATGTCTTTGCTAATAGAAACCATTTATTCAACTAACAAAAGGGAGAAGTTATCATATATGCCTAGTTATCTAGCAGTTAAGCCATAGATTATAGCTATAGAAAAATACATAATACAATAAGTGTTTTACTATCCCACATTTAACTGGCTCATGTTGCATAATCTGTGGAATTATTATTCTGAAAATTTAATAATCTTCAACGCGCATTAACTAAAATTTAAAGAAAGTTATTTATATATAATAAAATTGTAGTGTAAGTAACATGTATTAATAAATTAACGCTCACAAGAAAAAGAATAAAAATATTCATTTTTTTTCGCCTTTTTGTTGCTTAAAATATTCATTGAAAGTAATTACTTTTTATGGTTATAATAATTAGGGCATATTCATATTCAAGTTGGAAGAATAACTCATCTGTGCAAATGCATTTGTGAATAGAATGTCGGGTAATGGAGTGTAAGATAAAAGAATCGTAATCGAATCTGCATGAAATCATACCTATCTAAATATACCTTATCGTATATATCGATCTTAATGTCCTGTGCTCCAGTTTATAATTACCTTTGTTAAATTACACCATAATTGGCTCTCCCTTATCGAAGGTAATTCACTGATCCCAGACAATGCTTTTAATCATACAATGCTTTTAATAATTTTTACTAATCACTAGAAACATCTTTTTTTTATCACGATTTCCTTAAAGCAAGAGTTTGTAGTCAATATTTTAATGCAAAATACTGTTCATCAGACAAAATAAATCTGTTGAGCACAGTTCAAGGAAAAAACAAGCATTAAAGCGTTTTCAAGGAAAAGCTAAAGGTAGCAAAACTCGTTTATTTTTATTAAATAAATATTCATGAAAAGAATTGACTACTTTTATATGATATAAAGAGTATTAGATACTGCTGAGAATATAACCTATCCTTTTGTTTTCTTTTTTCTCTTAAATTTTACCTGAAAATCTTGCCAGCAGAATGTATTAAATATTTTGTGCATGCGTTCTTAGTTATTCTCTTAAAATTTTCAGAAAACTGATGATAAAAAAGCCTCTTTTTTAAAATTATGCACGTTTTTTTTTATTATTATTAAATTAGCTCATTAATACTTCTTTTTTGATTATTGCATACTCTTATTGAATAATTAGTTGAATATTATTATAAACTAGAAAATATTGATTTAAAAATTTTTTTTAATTTCCCTTGCTTTAGATATTTGCAAAATCCAAATAAAGATAACTATTTATTTCATTTGAGTCTCTGGAAATATTTTTGTTGAAATTAAATAAATAAAAAAAAAAAAAACAGAAGTAAACAAGCATTTTGGTTGTTTAGAAGACAAATTTTTATGAATTCTTAAGTTTATTATGTATTGGCCGTCAAAAGAATCTAATAATTGTGCTTGAAAAATAGTTAAAATGTTTTTTTTTTTTTCCATTTAAAATCTATGTATTTGAAATTTCATACATTGATTTATATTTTGAATAATTGAAAATTATACTTTAAGTAGACTATCTGTATCTTTCGCGAGAAGTAATTTCGTATAATGTGCTAATAAATGTTTTGTAAATCTGGTTGAAATCTGTGGTAAGTGCTCTACAAGTGTCAAATTTGAAATTCAGACACATTTTAGATCTATAAATCATCGAATACCAACAAATTGGACGATAGATGGCGCTGTGACTTGGAAAATTTGATAACACATATGAAAATGAGGAATCCGATTTATATAAAGAAAAAGGGATTTCCCTGCGGAAAAAATCATTATTAAACTGTGACCTACTGCGCAATATCTAATTTACAATAAAAACTTTGCTAACGAAATTATTCAACCCGAAAAAAGACCACTGTCACCATATGATCTTCGAATAAATGGCTAATGCATCATTTAAAAGCTTATTGTCCAAATTTGTTATTTGGATTAGAAGGATGCAATTCACAATCCGATTCTCATTACTACACATAGATTTGTGAAAAAATTATTCCGATAATCATGTATTTTTGTTTTTAGTTTAATTACTTAGGTTCTCTATTTAATTTAACAAAAACCTGCATTTAGCTTTAATGAGCTATTTTGTCACAAGTTTGTCACGAAATATTTTAAGAGCCCTTTAATAGTTATAAATATGTAGGAGTACGTTCGAATAACAAATATATAAAACAAAAACTGCTGAATGCGTGAAAATAATTTTTCAGAAAATATTTAGTGAAATGTGTTGTAAACTTATTTAAAAGTAAGAAATAAAACAAATAAAATTTCAACACTACTATTAAAAATTATTTATTGTTTTTTTATTTCAATTTTTTAAGTACTAAAATAAAAATATGCAGTTATAATTTTAGTAATTGAAATAATCCTCTTTAACACAGATTAAAATTTTCTGGGTAAATCATACTTATACTAATATGAAATATATTAAAGAAATAAATTGAGTTAGAAATGTTTCATTTCTTTTTTCTGCTTAATTTATGGTGACTTTTAAGATAATTATTTTCTCTGAGGAAGCAAAAGAACATTTCTTCAATTTATTTATTTTAAAAAAGTAAAAGTTACAAATTTTTCAAGTATTGCTCGTGGCTCCATCTATGCAATAAGTTAAGAACTATTCCATGTACGTGTTTTATTTTTTTACCTCATTTTTCATGATTATCATCTAATCGGACAATTGTTGTAATTCTATTAATATTGTGGTAATATTGATCATAATTCCCACTGTTACATTCACTTGTCAATCCATTTTTTCTTCTTATATTTTATATAATGAACAATATCATTTGATATGGTAAACGTTCTGAATAAAATGGATTCGTTAATTAAATTAAGTCTAATTTTTTCACGAGCTCACATTTTATAATACTAATATTAAAAAACAATTTTTTTCCTTATTTTGTGAAAATTTTCCAATGTTTGACAAAGAATTTTTAGAAAGATTATACGCCAACTTCAGGGCCGGCGCTAGGGGTGGGCAAGCCGGGCCCCTGCCCGGGGCGGCAACCTTAGAGGGCGGCAAATTGGCCCTAAAATTAAATTTCTCAAACTTTTAAACATTTTCTCTTTCTAAAATAATTGAGTTTTGACCCATGATATACTAAACTTTTTTGTTTAAAATGAATCATATTTTTATGCATTAAGATATTTGGAATCAAACCCCTAACACCCTGTATATATACAGGGTATTTTTTAAGCATACAGCAAAAATTTGTTTCTTTTTGGTTCTACTTTAAGTTTCCTTTCTATTAAAAAGTTTTAAGGATCGGAAGCACCACGCTAAGACTTTAAATCAACATGAAACCTTTAAAAAACATATCGAAAGTCAAAAGTCTTGGATTGAATTAAATCAAAGAATACAGTACTCTAAAACGATTGACAGTCATTCATAAAGACTTATTACCGCAGAAATAAATTATTGGGGCGAGGTGCCTCTACGAATTGTTTCAACAATAAAATGCTTGCTCAAAATTGTTTAGCCCTCCGAGGTACAAGTGACAAACTTTACGATTTCGGTAACGGTAATTTTTTACAAATTATTCAATTACTTGCTCAGTGTGATCCAGTAATGGAAGAGCATATCCGCAGAGTGCTTAAAAAAGAAGCTAAAGTGCACTATCTCGGAAAAGAAATTCAAAATGAATTGATTATTCTTTTAGCTGAAAATATAACATCTCATATTATCACTGATATTAAAAAAGCTAAATATTATTCAATAATTCTAGATTGCACTCCTGATATCAGCAAGATCGAGCAAATGACAGTTTTAGTAAGGTATGTATCCATTGACAAGTCCAATCCCAAGGAGGTTTCCATTAAAATTAATGAAAGCTTTTTAGGCTTTCTTCCGGTTGAAAGATTAACTGGATATGAACTATCAGTTCTAATACTTAAAAGACTTGAAACATTGGGATTGAAATTAATGCGTTAAATCCAAGAGCATTTTACCTTCCATGTAGCAGCCACTCATTAAACTTGATAGTTAATGACGTGGCAAAAGCATCCTTCGAAGCCGCCAATTTTTTTAATATAGTCCAAAAATATATCTGTTTTTTTCCTCATCAACCTTTCGACCATATTATTAAAATATGTTTCCGGACTTACTTTGAAACCTCTAAGTGATACTCATTGGGAAAGCAGAATAGATGCATTAAAACCACTAAGGTATCAATTAGGAGTGATATACGATGCTTTACTTGCTGTTTGTAATAACTCGGAGGTAGACAACTCTATAAGAGTTGAGGCTTCTGGACTATTAAGTTGTGTTAAAGAATTTAAATTCTTATGTTGCATTGTAATTTGGTACAAAATCTTAAATTGTATCAATCCTGTAAGTAAGCTCTTGCAGACAAAAGACTATGATTTACCATCTGCTATGGAGCTCTTGAAAAATTGTAAAGATTTTTTCAAGCATCTTAGATCGGACAGAGCCTTTAGATGCTCGAGAACTCGCAGACGAAATTGACATACCAGCTAATTTTGAGCTCACCCAGCCACGTCATAGAGTTCGAAGAAGGAATGTTAATTTCGACTATGAGGCAAAAGATGATCCAATAGAAGATCCTGCTTTGAAATATAAGGCAGAATTCTATTTTTTTACATTAGATAAAGCTATCAATGCACTCGAATTCAGGTTTGATTTGATCAGTACCCACAGCAACTCTTTCCAATTTTTATACAATATTTCTGATTTAAAAGATATTCCTCAAAACGACATATAAAGTATTGTTAAAATTTATAAACAGTGTTGACTGATGGGAATTCATCCGATTTAAACGCGCTTGACTTGGCAGACGAGATAGTAGCTGTTTTGGCTTTGCTAAACAAAAAAGAAAGTCCAGTTGAGATTTTAAAATTCATATCGAACCTGCTCCTCATCTTGGTATAGTTTTAAGAATATTGCTGACTCTCCCAATAAGTGTGGCAAGTGGAGAAAGGAGTTTCTCCAAATTAAAATTAATTAAAAAATTTTTACTCTCCACAACTACCGAGGATCGACTAAACGGCTTAATTAAGCTATTGTTGTTTACAACAATAGCCGTCGAACATGACCTGGCTGAAAAAATTAATGTTAAAGAAATTATAAAACAATTTTCAGAATTAAAAGTGAGAAAAAAACACTTTTAATTTCAACTCTCTGATTAAATGTATTTTTACTATGTAATAAAGTTTTAATATTTAGTGGTTTTATAATTTGTTTTACTTTTTTTTTAATATCTGTTCTGTATTTTACAATTATGCACCAGAAATGACTCTTTCCTTTTTTCTGCGCAACCCTAATTTTAATTTAGTGCCAAAAACATATATAAATAAATTTGTATTTTTTTGCTAATCAAAACTTCAACATTGCTGATGATTGCAATTTTTTTACTCGTTTTATTTTACCATTAATCGTGGAAAGGGTTTAGGTTATCTCTTTTAATTTTTGTTATAAAGGGGCGGCATTTTACCTCTTTGCCCGGGGCGGCGAAGATGCTAGCGCCGGCCCTGCCAACTTCAACACACAATCTGATATTAATGAAAATCTTAATTATTCAAAATACCTTTTCCTATTAATAATTATTATTTAAAACACTTGAAAAGAAGAAACATTTGGACAGACCTTTGCAATGACTCTAATCATCGATGTTTAAGTCTTTGGAGTTGATAAGTTTACATCGCTTCCTTTCATTGTTAAATTTTTTAATTTGTGAAATAAAAAAGATTTTAATTTTCATCTCTTGATAAAAGAGAATGTGATCAGAGGCATTGTTCTTTATCTATTTTTTTTCGGTTAATATCAGGTATAATCGTATCGTATTTTATTTTTAATTGTAGTTTAAATATTTTTTTATAAGTTATTTAAAAATGCGTGTGATATGCTATTGTGTTTGTTTGGATTAAAAGGTAAACTATATATTGTTAATTGTTTGTTATACAAAGTTATAGTTTTAATTGTAAAAACAAAATTAAAATTTTAATTGTTTTTACAATTAAAATTTTGAAAATTCTATCACTTATGCGACAAAATTTTGAAAGAAAAAATTATATTTTTATAAAAGAAAATATTTAATGAGAGGAAAGTATATTTATATTGTACTGTTTTGCCATTTTTCTCATCAAGCTTCTTATATTGTTGCTAGTAAATGATCTCTTGCCTGCATTGTGCTACATAAAAGTTGGTTAATCACTTAGAAAACTAAACTTCTGTGGTTTCTGTTTGGGTTTTCAAGTCTTTTTAGTGGTTTTTACCCGATTTTTTTAAATAACCCTGATTTTAAATTTTTTTTAAAGTGAACTATTTTTTAAAATAAAGCATGATTTTCTCATAAAAGTAACGGATATATATTCATAACTAACCCCTTCACCCCATTTTTGTATGTTCATTTTGTTACATATGTATAGAAATAAATATAAAAAATTATGTGAAATAATTTGAAAATGAAATTGGTAATTCAATCGAATGCAAGTTGAGAAACATTAACACTCAAGATTAATGCATACAGTAGGACGCTAATTAATCTATCTACCTTGATTACATAGTTTTAAGTTCAGGCATCATTTCGTAAGAAGTGCGGGAACACATTCACTTAAGAAAGCAAAAGTGTCATAGAAGGCGAGACTAGTAGCTACATTGTGTGACAATTAAGTCTCGTCTGGCAAGATCAGTAATTACCTTTTGTCAACAATCCATCCACCTGCGCCCCGACGGCAACATCTGTCGCAAGGGGGATGCGTTCAACTCTCGTGCCGGAAAACCACAAAGCGAAGTTCCTCTTGAAGGATGCTGATGACCTCTTCCACCTGGAAGAAAAATGAAAATTGTCCCGTCATGCCTCTTTTCTCACCTAGACCTTCATGAAACCACTGTTGTTCTTCAATCAATGCGATGCAAGAAAAGAGACTGAGAAATCATTTAGTATGTATCTGGACTAACGCGGAAGTCGATTCATAATTCATTCTTTTTATGAGATGCTATGAACTGAAAATAGCGCGGTTGTTGTCAGTAAATGTGATCACTGCTTTATGTTTTGTTTTAGTAGTGTGTTCATTGAATTTTACCCAACGTTTAATCATAGTATTAGCTAGTAGTACACAAGTTACCAACAGTTGGTGACTATAGCTTGTCAGCTCTTTATAGACTTGGATTATAGCAACACTTCTGCAAATGTTTAATGTCTTCAGGGCGTTGACACAGATAAAAATTTAAACTATTTTTATGGTAAAACTGTTCCAAATAAACATTTTAATGCTTTATTCATGATATAAACTTGAAAAAAAATATTTTTAAGTATTTGTGATATTTTATTCGGTTTAATAATATGTGGAAAGTACGTTGTGTTTGTGTCCTTAAATTTATTTTCCTAAATTAAATATATTAATCTAAATTAAATTTTTGAGATATTTTTCCTACATTTTTTACTGGCCTTATTGTTAAAAATTTTAGTAATATATTCATAGTGATTTCGTAAATTTAAGAAGGCACCATAGGAAGTTAGTGGTCGAATTGGTAATTGAATGAATACTTACCGTTCAACAACTCTTAAATTTGACATTCACTTTGGGTTTATTTGTTGTTATTTATTAAGAGTCCAATTTAAATCGTGGACTCCAATCAAATTAGCCCTCATGTGCAAAAATCGAACATAGAGAGGTAAATTAAACAATCAATGGCAAATTAATAATAGCATATTAAAACGTTATCTTCGGCGAAAACAATAAGATTGCCTTATTAGATGATTAATTATGATTTCAGTTCTAATATTTTTAGTTAGTTTTTTAAAAATACTACATTAATATGCTATTTACTTATGCTGTGTGAAATATTATCTTATTCAAATACTGGATTTACAGAAGTTTGAAACTCTGCATCTTATATTATACGAAAACGTCGTGAGATTATCAAACTGGAATATTTATTCAGCCGTCCCCCTCCCCAAAAAAAGGAGGAACTCACATTCTAAAATTTATCTTATTGAATTATAAACAGAGCATGTGGTAAAACAGAGCATTTCAGAGTGAAAAGTCTGTGTTTCGATTCCAGCCATTTTTTGTATAGGAATTTCTTTATCATAAAGTCATTGCTAAATTGATATATAGAATAATTTAACAAGCAACGAACATGCAAAATAGGGCGAATTATAAAAAATATAATAACATTGTTCAACGCACTAGAAACTTGTCCTGGTACTCAATTTCTGGATTTATTTTGATACAATATATACTCAAATACCTCTTTTTATTTTGAGAAATTTATTTAAATATTTATAATTCTGGATTTGTATATTTTAATATTTTAAACTACAGTAAAATTTACTTTCTGTATTCGTTTTTATTATTTATTACTTTTATTCGTTTTATTTATTTCAGGTCATTTTCTTATTCATTTTTTTAGAATTATTAAATTCGGAATATAAATATATCAGAATTATTTCCGCTTATTACAGTATGAAAATTTTTTAAATCATTATTGGTTAATGTTGGTAGATTTCACAACAAAATTTAATGAGAATTTAATTACTTTAAAAAAGATCATTTGCGGTGTCTGCGGTTTTCATTTAAACTCATATTTTGTTTTTATTTCTGTCTTAATTTCTTTTGGTTTTATTTTCAATTAACATTTTGTCATAACAATTATTATTTCCTACAAAAGAAGTTTAAAAATTATCGAATATTTTAAACGCTTATGCAATTGGTAATTGAAAATAAGCGAGAAAACTTTTGTTGAATATTAAAAGCCGAAATCGAAGTAAAAAGTGTGTCAGCGAAAAAATTATTTTTGAAAATGCTATATAAATGTTTATTAAAGAGATTCAAATCTATATTTAGAAACAAATCTTTATTCAACTAGATAAATTAGTTATTTAAATAATTAAGTATACATATTTCTAGAGAAATGGAAATGATTTTGATTACTTTTGTTTTTAAATTATTTCAATTTATTAGCATTAAGATAATTAAAACTAAGAACTAATTTTCAAGAATTTTCTACAAGTGTGAAAAATTGATTTATAAGGAGTATAATGGATATATATTGAAACACATTGGCAGTCAAGGAGCTGTATGGGATGTTATAAGATATTTTATTATAGCATTAAGAAATAATCACTAAACATAAATAATAAACCACATTAGTTACTTAACAAATTATATTTTTAGTAAAAAGCCGGATTGACAAAGGTTAGCAATCTGGCCTTCAATGCAACAAATCAATTCTTTTCTCAATTATGAATGTCTAAAATGGCTCGTGATGAATTTTAAATTGTAGATCCCGGTCCAGTTAGTTCTGTGCAAAAAAATATCCGTCCAATGGCAAACAAATCAAACTTTTATTTTTGAACGATAGTTCTATGGGATTTTAATATTAAAAATTTAAGTTATTCATATTTTTTAAATTAAGTTTTCAAGAAAAAAATAAAAAAAAAATTTTTTTGTAAAATTAGAAAATTTTATCATAAAAGTTATTACATTTCTTTTTATAATATTGCAGTATATATTATTAATAGATAGATGTAAGGGGAAATAGGAAAAAAAATCCATATTTTTTAAATTAAAAAAAATAACAAATCTTAGATATTTTTTAATTGAATATTGTTCCTTGTGCGGTTGATGTTATAAATTTTCTGTGATCAGTAGTTTGTATGTATTATATTACATATTAATCTAGTATTAAATTACATTGCTGAGTATACATATTAATCTAGTTTTAAATTACATTGCTGAGTGTGTTGCTTGCATTTGGTTATTTTTATCTTAAATTGAGTAACCGTTTGAAAGAAAAAATGCATTTATTGGATAATTTCTAATAACTATATCTATATATTTCAGGTAGGTAAAAGTAGCACGTAAACGTTAAAATTAAAGTATTTAAAATAAACATCATGATTATATTAATATTTATTTAAAGTAACAAATTGTTTTATCCTGATATTTCAAAAAATATATTGTATAACTTAATTAGAAGTTAGAAAAGTCACGAAATTAATATTAGTATGACTTACGCTGTAATACGATAAATAAAGTTGAATGAAATTTGGCTTAGGTTACTAATCTTTTTAGAAATATACCTAGAAATTAAATCATCCGAAATTATTAAAAAGAAATTGCATGTTAAATTTGCTAATAAATTTTAAACTGCTGATATGAAAAAACCATTAATCTTACGTACTATAATGTAGCTTAAACAATACATAGTAATAACGGTATAAATACAAATCTCGTGAAATTGTTAGATTACCGATGTTACAATTAGTAAGCTGAACTTTTATTCGATGCCAACGTCTTAGTAAGAAATAAAAAGTGATTATGTAAAAGAAAGTCAAAAATAGAGGTTATCTCAATTACATTTTCACTTCATCAATCAAAATATATTCTGTCAGCATCTATCAAAATGAAACCTCGAAAACGTGTTCTAAAAAGAAATGTGTTAAGGTAGGATTTTATTTTTTTTAAAATCTTCCCCCCCCCCCAATTTTCCAGTTTAGCTTTTGGCATTGCGAGTGGACATTGAGCAATTGTATTACTGTTACCTGGAAAAATCGACATAATCGTGGCATAAATCATTCGCCATATTATGCGCCGTTTGTTTTGTCGCCAAAATTCATCTGACAAGATCAAATGAGGACTGTACAGTGTAAAAAAAACAGTGTTGATACTTCGCCAATCGTAGGGAAAAAAAGGAAGAGGCACGTTTTGCACGCCTTACCGCAAATGACGCATTTATGTACGTGGTTTTCCATTAGTTTCATATTTTCTTTTAGTATTTTTCTTTTAGGCATAATCGCAAATCGATAGATATATTTAATCTTTTCCTTTGTTGATGGTTTGTATCTGTATCTAGTATTGAATTTTCTAAATTAATTTGGATAAACATTCTGAAAGAATTACACATCTGTACATAAAGAAGAAATCAAATTTAAAACCGTTTTTATACATCACACTGGCGGAAAGTAAATTAAATATAGAGGATACTATAAAGTAAAAGAGTTTATAGAATCAAATTAGAGTTTATTTGTATTTTATGAAATCATGGTTTACTAATGTTTAATATTCTCTTTTAATCTACAATGGACCATTACAAGACTGTATATATTAAAAAGCACTCAAAATATTAAGATTTTGTAGTTTTATGGAGATATATAAATAAAAAATAAATAAAGGTATCATAAAAATGAGAAATTGAACAATAAAACGTAAATAAAAAAAGATCTAACATAGATGTGACTATGCATACGATATTGTACCAATGATTTTAATATCTATGAAAAATGTATGTTAACGTTTTTAAGTGCGTTATATAAAAGTATGTATGACTTGAATTGCCTTAGTGATATAAACAAACTTTGAAATAATAATTTTTAAAGTTAGCCTTCGATCTAATAGCTTTACTTTTGTAAAATATTGTTTTCAAGCAATGAAATATATAAAATCGATTTCAAGGCATACTGCTTATATTTAATTTATTAAAATATAGTTTTCCAAAAAATTGCCAATAAGATAATAAATTAAGAGTATGATATAGGTTATAGAATAATAAAACTTTTATTTGAACATTTTAAACTTAAATGCTAAAATATTATTGAATTATTCATGATATCTTTAATATTTTTTTCTATTATATGTGTGTATTATTATTGATTTGTATATTTTCATACTCAGAATTTTTCCCTTTTTACGAAGGCTTTCAATACTTACTATTTTTAATGTGAAAAATTATTCGAGATGCCGATTTAATTTTTCTTATCTTTGGTAATAATAACGAACAAGTATAAAACTTAAATAATAAAATTTTCACTGTTATGGATTCTTCAATTCTAGTTCTTGCCGTCTAATATCGGCTCACATTGATGAATTATATTTAAAGGGAAATGAAATAAATCCAGTTCCGTTTTCAGTTGTCCTGTATTTTCTTTCGGTTCCTGCTCACATTTCATGAATTATCCAATATAATATACCCTTGTGCAGTATGAAAAAGTAACTGTGGTTTATTAGTTTCAATTCTCTCACTAGTTACTGTAATATTTCAGGAAATAAAATGCGTAATATTTGAATTAATACTTTATAGTATTAAGTGAAAACATTACAACATTAGTACATTAAAATTTGATGTTTTATTATCTAAATTTATTTTGGTGTATATTTTTGCTTACAATTTTTATTATCTTCATTCGAAATTTATTGCCTTTCTTAATGTTGTTATGTTTAAGTTGTGTGTACATGTTTATAATACGCACATTTTTTTTTATCTTTTTCATCACTAATAGCTATTCGACAACATTTTCAATTTATATATTTGAATAACAATGGATTCTTATTTCATTCTATGGTTGTAGTTTGTTGTATTTTGGTGCTTATTTATCAAAACATGACTTGGCACCTGTATATTCATAATTCCCATGCTTGGCCTTGGAGGTGCGGAGGAAGATGCATGCTGGGAATGACAAATTGTTTTACGACGCCAACACCTGTTAACTATGCCGCTCAGCAATGCTATATTGGGCAGCATATAATGTTGGGAGATAACAAGGTCGCGTTCTTCCGTAAAATGTGAGGCAACAGGTTTCATAGCATGTGTAGGCGCGGCCTCACTTGCCGCCTAATATGTTATTCTCATCGACACACAGCTGCTTTTTGTTATTCTATTTGAAGTAGCTATTATGTATGACAAACTAAAACTGATAGAGCTATGTACCAAATTTGCAATCAAAATCATCTTTCTATTAGAAAATAAAGTTATGTAAAATGTTATATAATGTCTTTTAAAAAGTTATCTTAATGCAATTATAAAGGGTACGAATTTTGAATTGCGTGATTGACATGCAAACAATTTATTTGGACTTTCTCTCCTGAACTACTAAATAATAGTTCGTAAGTTCGATATCCATTCCGATCATGAATGGTTTCTATAGCTCAAAATCCATTTTAAATTATAAACTCTTGCATGAGATATAATTATCCAATCAAACCTTATTCAAAACATAATCGTTAACTGGTTAATAACACAACCATTCGTTTTATTAATTGTTTAAATTTATAAGTTATGAATTAGTTATTGGTTTTTATGTTCTTATTTAGTTGTCAATTCAGTTATAAAATATTAGTTTCTATGTAACTTATCTCATAACAGCAGAATGATATTCTTATAATTGGAAAAATCTAATAGGTACTTTTAATAATTGTTATATATAGCCTTTTAAATGCTCATTAAATAATAAATTTGCATTGAATCTAAATTAGGAATAATTTATCATCAATATGTTGCTTAAAAACAAATTAAATTCCTGTGAAATATAAATTAATTCAATTGCTCTAAAAGTTAATGTATCTACAAATTTTCAATAAAAGAATTTTATTTTTTTTATAACTATTTTGTGTGAAAAGATTTAAGTTTTAAAGTAAGTACGCACTTTACATTCTTAATATTCTACAATAAGAAACTGAAATTGGATGAATTTAGAGATTCATTTTAGAGAGAATTCGAAAGTTACCAAAAAGCTCACGATTCACCTTTATTTCCTTTTTAACTAATGAAACATAAATGCTATGGTGTCATTTCAAATACCGCAGAATAATTTTTAAAAATGTCCCATTAATTACAAATATACTTGGAAAAAAAAAAAAAAAAAAAAAAAAAAACTGTATAACTAACTAGTTAGTTTTTGTCTACAAGATTATAAAGTGCACCATTTCTTGCTTTAAAAAAAAAAAAAAAAAAATTCTCATCTTCCACGAAATTCTAGCAATAAATTCGCCTATTATGCGAAAAGAGCATATTTCCTTAATGAATCCGTGATGAAATAACAGTCTGTGCCTTTGTTGCTCTTGGAAACCACAAAAGGAGATTCCTCCTTCTTACCTTGACTGAAAAAAGAAATTCAGAGTCCTGTACAGTCTTTGTCTACATGAAGCTAGACAAACAATACTTATTTTTGTTGTGACTGATACAAAAGAGGAAATGAAATTTTAATATCTTGCTTTAATTATTAAAGCAGGATAAAAAGAAATTAAATTTTTGAGAGCAACTGAAAGAATGCTTATCTTAAAATAATTAACGACTTACGCATTCAAAAATTAGTCATTAAAGAATACTATATATTTAAACTACTTATTTTAATTAATGCATAAGTTGCTTTAATTTGCTTTACTTTTTAATTTTATTATAGTAAACTAATTTCTACTTATTCAGTACTTGGTTGAAAAAGGATTATTTGGTAATACTGTCATATTTTATTCAATCACAAATAAAATTTATTTACATTTGTTGTTTTTTCATTGATAAATAAAACATTTATTTTTCACTCAAAAATCTTATAAATATAAAATTATCATGTAAATTAGAAATTTTAGAATTTTTAATCGTAGAATTAATTTTGTATTTAATATTTTTCATTTATTCATGTTAAACCTTCACGATATGTATAATGGCTATATTTAAGTGTTACAACTTATCTTAAATTTTAGTTTTAGTTAGGTAAGGGATTTTTGCTCTGATCTCAGAACTCTCACCTCGGGTGTGACTGTTTTTCTTAGTTAGTAATTCACATCAAACCGCAAATCACAGTTAAATTACCTGTCTTAAAAAAATTTCATTTCATAATGACAAATCAACTAGTAAATTTTAGCTTTAAAAGATGTAATTTCAATTATATCTAAATGTTAACAACTTAAAATATTGGCTAAATTAGATGCCAAAACTTAACTATATTATACAAATTACTATACTACATAAAATAGTTTTCCTTATAAATATTAGATATGTTCTGTTGGAGTCCAATTTTTACTAATTCGTTTGTAAAAAAAAAAAAAATCTGTTATTTAGCACAAGTCGTTTTTAAGTAAAATTCAAAATTTTTTAACTTTACTAAATTTACCTATCATGGCTGTTTTGTTTTATCACGATTCGGGAAAGATAAATTTTTATTCCACATATTTCTACATCATTCTGTCAATGTAGAAGTAGTAAACAATGCGGAAAATGTTATACTTATGTACTCGTACACATTAAGTTTATTGCGTATTTATTCTCGTTACAACATTACATAAATTATACTGTCACTGTATGTCGTGTTACAATTTAATTTTAAAAAACTAGTTATATAAGTAACATGACCTATCCAGAAATTTCTAGTTAAATAAACTTTTAGCATATTTATTTTAGTAGTTAAAATTTGATATTAAAAAATTTCATCATATTAATTTCTCATGGCAACATTTATCCCAATTTCCACGAATTAGAAATATTAAACTTTCTGAAACTGTTTTTAAACTGTGTAAAAGTCGCCTAGCTACCAGCCAAAACTTTGGCTTTCAGTTAAACAGTTCTTATTTCGCCGAGCTTGGTTGTTTGTAATGGTTATAAATCTTCTTTAAACAGTAGGGCCCGGTTAATTAGCCATAATGTTGAAAAAACGACCGTTACGTGCAAGGCAAACCTAATCTTTCACAAAATCAGATGCAATTAATAAATTCACATCCTAACACCGAACGATGTTCATAATGTTTACTTCCTATTGCTCTATTCGCCTTTTTCCATTGTTGAAAGTAAGAGTTTCTAAATTTAAACAGATATTTTTACTTTTTTGTATTTGGTTCTTTTCACTATTAATTAATAAAGGCAAAGATGTTTATCTCAAAATGCAAGGCACATGTTTTAGAGATTAAGCAAAATTTAGAAATTATGCTTGAAAAAATTATTTAAAACAAATATTAAACAAAATGTTAAAGTTATCACTATAATGATCATGAAAATAGCAAAATTTTTATAACTGAATTTTGGGAAATATTGTAATCTTTAAAATGATTTTGAGTATGTCAAAGTATGTTTAAAAGTTTTTCTTGGTTGAGTTATTATTTTTTTCATTTGTTATATTAAAAAGTATTTTATAAAATAATTAAGGTGGACTCGTCTTGAATAGAATTAAAAAAAAAAAAAAAAAAAAAAAAAAAAAAAAAAAAATTTCACTTGATTTATTATTAGAACAGAATACTTTTGACACATATTCATGGAACGCTTATAATTTCTCATTTTTTTAGTTGTAAGATATATATCTCTTTCATTGCATTAACTAATTCTTTTTATTAATTTTTTTAAAAAAAATTGTGTGTGAAACACCAGGAGTTAAAAATAGATGAATTTGACATTAAATATTTTCTATTTATGTTTTCCTGTATGAAAACATAAAACATCTATTTTCCCATCAAAAATTATTTTAATTTTATAAAATGTAAGTTTTTTATGTCATTAACAGATGTATTTGAGAAATTTCGAAATGGCCGATTAATCCGGATTAAAATTCAAATATTAAGAATAATAAAATGAAACTTGTGTGCTAAGAAAAGAAACAATAAAAAGTAAAAGTTGACTTTTGAATATCTCTTTATTCTCACAATTAATGAACAGACTAGCTAATATCCAAAAGCATTGGCACACGCATTCCCAACGGATAATAACCTCATTAACGCTTCAGTGTCTTTTACCATTATGCTTCGCTTTTTCTCTTAATGAAGTCTTATTACAATTTATAAAGGGGAAAATTTCGAAAGATCAATAATTTCGCTAAATTACATTAAGGTTGACTTCACAAAAAAATTAATTGATGTCATTCTTTTGACTTCCTTCCTAAATGACAAGAAACATAGCAATTATTAGCATTTTGACCCTATCAGATAGTCACTTTTGTCAAGAGTGAACAAATCCAGAGATATGCGCTGCTAATTATAAAGAGTGTCGTCTCCACCTACCCCTTTTCTTAGCCGTCGCGAGAAATATCATTATGCAATTGAGCTTTTCAGCACAGTCATTCACCCTTCTGTTTTTCTCGAACCCCATTATCATGGTCCTTCGGGGCAATCATCATCATCATCACATTATGAATTTCGACAAAGTGAATGGCTCCGCTGGTCTCATTTCTTCACTTTTTCTGCATTAAGATGCATCACATACCGGCATTGAAGTTTCTTCGGACCATAGAGGTAATCTCGTCTTTCTGAATAAGCTATCTGGACGTGATATCTTTCTCCGTTAAAGAAATTCACCCCCAAGTGAATGTCTTTATCAGCCAGAGATAACGCGATTGCGTGAATACGACGTTCTGAGTTTTAGTAAAATAAAAGTGACCCAGATTTGACGATTTCTAAAATCTTGTGAGGAAAGAAAATGAGGTTTCTTCCAGTACTAAAGGTAATGGCGTTTTTTCTTTTTTAAAAATTAACATAAATTCTGGATCAAAATGTCATTAAATATTTGAATTTAAGCTTTTTTCTCGGTTTTAAAATTTTAACTTTAGTGCGGTTAATTCTTTGTGTGTATTCTGAAAATTGTGTTCCGTTTCCACAATAAATTTTTTTTGTTACTTTTATTGTATTTAATTTTTAAGGCGTTTGTATCATCGTGTTTTCATTTTTTATAAATTCATAGTATATCCTATATTTTTAAGATTTAATTCAAATGTATATTCGATGTGACACAAGTCATAAACTCTGATTTTAAAAAAATGTTTATTAAAAAACTTGCTGATATAGCATTTCTCAAAAGAAATGTTTACTGTGATATTTGGAGCTAATTGGATATTCTTCGGCAGAATATCCAATTTAGATTTCATCTTAATTCTTGTTTTATTAATATTCAAAAATACTAATTACGTTATTTTAGAAATACTCATGTTACGCTATGTATGCGTTATTTTAGAAAAACGTTATTTTAGAAAAACGTTATTTTAGAAATACTTATGTTACGCTATGAATGCAAATAGGTTAAGCGAAACTGTCTTCTTTAACAATATTTTATATTATTTTTTTTATTTTTGAGTTTAATTACTTCTTATTTTATCTTTAATTTCATCGAGAAATTGACGAAGCATATAATATGAATTATTGAGAAACTGTCAAAGCATGTTTTGAAAGGAATATAATTTTCCATGCCTTCTCTTTGATGTATTCATTTAAATATTTTTTATGTAAAAATATTCTTTTGTTTGTGAATAATAAAAATTTACATGTGTGTTCAATTCAAAATGTTATTTATACTTAATTAATGTATATGTATGTGTGACAGAGTTTTTCTAAGACTTTATATATAAAATTCTACTGTTATAAAGATCTAATATATCAATTAAAAGTTTCACTTTTAATTTATGTATTGCAATATGTTTTATAATTAAGCTCTACAGCAAATTTATAAAATATAATTACTTATTCGAGAAGCTTTCATATTTATTTGTTTCACGTTTCTCAAATTTGTATATTTGCTCTTTAATACAACAAAAACACATCTATTATGCTTAAAAATAGCTATTAGAAATTGCTGTTTTTGTTAATTTTACTTAAATTTATTTATCCATGACATTTTTGTCCTATTTACATGCTGCAATTTCCAGTGACCAGTTTTTCTTCATTGCTCGAAGTGATATACTGACATTGTTTATTTTTATATATGTACAGTTATAGAGTAAATTTGTTTTAAAGCATTACTCTTAGAACTAGCTTCCGTGTTTATATTAAATTTACGTAATGCAAATAGTGAATTTTTTTTTAAACTACGTAACGATTAAACTGAAAGTTTCTCATCCTTTTGTGTAAATCTGTATTATTAGTATCAATAGTCAAGCGCAGATTACGTTTTTCTATTTAAATATTTTATGAGAAAAAATAAATAATTTTTGATTTTATTTGAAAGTTTTAAATATTTGTTTGAGTTATATTTTTTCTGATAATTCGGATCATTATTTTTAAAAACTGTTGCTTAAATATGACTGTATTAAACATTATTTTATTTTAAAAATTTTTAAATCGTTAGTCAATTACGATTAATTTTCATAAAAACAAAATTTATCTTTCCGTCTGAACGGATACTTTTTATAAATAAACAAATCAAAATTATTTTTAAATCTATAAAACCATTGTATTTTACGTAAAAAAAAAAAAATTAAATAATGGAGACAAGTGTACAATTGCATATTGTCCTTAAATGTATTATAAAAAATTTTCCAGGATGTATTACTTAGCTGAATTTTCTTTATGTGGAAAAATGTATTTTTAATACATTTTGAAAAACAATTTATAATAAAAGAAAAGAATAACTGCTATGGGCAGTCGCTTAATTAGATCATGATTGTGATCGGGTATATAGTTGATTTGTGAGTGCTTTTTTTCTAAACCTTACTGGTTCGCTCTCATAATTAAGCTGGTCGCCAATGCTGAGAAACCTGTTATCTATTTTTAAAATCTTGTTTCGAAAAACTGTTTCTTTGTAAAGAAACGCTTATGGATTTTTTCGGTGGATCTTGATTTCCACGGCAACCATCTACTACAAGTTTATCGCCAAGCTACAATCACTCGCACATAATTTGTGGCTTTTATATCGTACGAATTTCTTTCAATATGGAATCCAATGTCTTGTTTTTTTCTATGCTATTTTTGCCACATGGATTCCGCCAGATAAGATTCAAGATGGTGACGAGTCTCAATTCTTTGCCTTTTGTTTCGCCATTTAATTAAGGCCCACAATCTGTCCACATTTTGAGACAACACCCGTTATTGGATCAACAAAATTAAAAGTATGATTTAAAGTTAAATGGCTGTAACAACCTTTTCAAACTCGTCCGTTTTGAAGGCACACCAACAATCCGAATCCATTGATCCTTCCACTACATAGTCTACAATCGTTGATATTAGTGTACTCGATTTGGAACCTGAATAAGAAAACACTCATCGCTTTCTTTGCATAACCGACCGAACATTCATTGTTGTGGACGTACTCTGCCAGAGTTTTTCCGCGCATGAACAAGCTCTTGTCAATTTCGGTTATTTTTACAGGACCACCACCACCAATTTAGTCCTTTCGATTTTCGATGTAGACCTTGAGAACAAATCTTTCTCATATAAAAATGTTCCAGTCAATCGTAGTATTTTTACAAATGTTTAGCTGTTTATAGCACCATTTGATAAATGTTAATTCCTCTGCCCAGCAGTACATGAAACGCAGTGTTAAAAATGGTATTTTGAAACCACTAAACCAACTGTCGGATCGAAGGTTCATTTGTCGTTGACAGCTTTTCACATTGCACCTCCACATACTTTCCTTTACACATAGTTTCATTTCGTGTCCATTTACGCATATTGCGAGGGAATATCTCTTTTTTGGAAAAATATGTTCTTCACTCTTCGGAAATTAAAAACTATCAACGTTTTTTACAAGGTTTAAATTGGAGGGAAAATACGCAGTTCGAATGCAAACTGAAAAACTATGATTGCTCCTCAGGGGTTTTTTTTTTTTTTTTTTTAAAAAATACATAATTTGGCTATTTATCCCGGTTGCCGTAAAATCAAGATGTACCATTTTTACAATTGTACATTTACAGGTATATATTCGCTCAAAAATTGGCACTCGTCTATTTAGTAAAATTGAAGGGAGTTATATGCTAGTTTTTATTTATTTATTATAAATATTTTTTGATTAAATGAGTAATATTAATTTGAAATTTCTTCAGCGCGTTACGTCTACAGTATATATTTAGTGTTTCAATGAAAATAAAAGGGACATTAAAAAGGAGTACTTTATATTTTTTAAAAACAGATTCAACAAAGAAAAGCTAAGGTTTTTCTATCGAATCTCAGAATATTCACCTTTTTATATTTTATTTGGAATGAATAAACATATAAGAAATTTGTAGCTTTTTTACATAAAAAAACTTTAATCTTCATTTCAACTTAAAAAATTTCCATAATTCAAAAGCGTTAATTGAGTAAATTAAAAATTATTCACATTGTTCTTTTTCCACCAGCAACTTCAACCTATATTTGGCAATTAATTGCTTTTGATGAATTTTCTAAAAAGAAAAGAGGGAAAAAATTAGAGGTCTTATTCTGGGATAACTTTTCATCGATTGTGTCCCATATTCGCGTATCTAAAAAATGAGAACTCACCTCCTTAGAGTTGGTGCATTTTTTTTTCTTGCATAAATATTTATCTTGTGCTGTTCGACAATGGGCAGAATCGAACCTTGCACTGAATCAATGTTTCTTTAACCAACGTGTGAGCCCAATTTTTATTTATCATATAAAAATTACAAAAGTTTGAAAATGTGAACAAAATTTATCATGCCGCCCATTTAACTATTTCCGTAATGATTCTCGCCGCACTGACTTTTAAGAAGATTTATTAATGCGCAGGTACGAAAAAAAAATATTAAATGTTTTTTTTTTTTATTTTTATTTTTTTTTTTTTTATTAAGCTCATTTAAGATCCGAATTATTGAAAATTAT
>JAPDSC010013167.1:26987-39728 GCA_026290005.1 Latrodectus geometricus | reverse complement strand
ATATATATATATATTCAAATCCAGGTTAAGTTTCTATTGTGTTTGACGAAATTATGATTTTATTTGTTGACTTACCTGCCTAGTGGTTAGCGTACCTGACTACAGATGGGGGGGACCTGGGTTCGAATCCTGGCTCGGGCATGGATGTACTTTCTCTCTCTCTTTCTTGTCTTTGTCCCTTCTTTGTGTGTGAATGGTTGCCTACCCTATAAACGGGTACCTATGGCGTGTGTGTACTGAGGAAGTCGGACTCCACACCAAATATGGTTCAGTTGGAAAAGTGCAGCAGCGCACCCCATATTGCCAGCCTGGCTGGCACACGACAACAGCAACAACAACATTTGTTGACTTAATGCATTGATGTGTAACTTATTATTTAATAAATGTTATAATAATAATGAATGAATCAATAAATATTTATTAATGAACGATTCTTAAGCATAAAGATGAAGTGTTTATTAAGGAATATGATGCACTGTGACTTTATTCAAAGTTTTCTGTCCAGTCTCTTTAGTGCTTACTTCTTATTTTCGTTATTCTGAATCAGCTTAACTATATATCATATAGACTTATTTTAATTTCTAAATCAACTGTAATTACTGAAATCTGAAGGCAATGTGATATATTCTTATTTTGTATCAAATTAGACAATCATTAGAAAGGCATCATATCATAATTTTACACAGAAAATGTAACAGTATTCCACATAAATCTATGACAACGAGAAAGAATACATTAATTTTTACTCCTAGAATAAATCAAATAATAGACATATTATTTTTTTGATATAAAATAATTATTACTTTGTTTAGTAATACATTTACAAGAAAAAATTACTGAAAATATTATTTATTTTAAGTTTTGCTTAAATTTTCAAAGTATATATATTTTTTTGCACATTTAATTTATTTAACCCTAAAGCATCTGCAAATGTAGCCACTCTTATAATATAAGTAAGAAAAGTTTATTTAATAAATAGAATTATATAATTATTGTTTCTTTTCGACTAAAGCATCGTTGCAAAATACAAATAAAAATTTTTAAACAAATATACGAATAATAATACTATATAATACAATTATTTGAATAATAATAATAAAATTTCAGCTTCAACGACCAAGGATATTTTTTTTTCAAAATTTCTTGTAACAATTCCTTTATTTACTGTACGGATAAATGAAAACAACAGACATCCTGCAAAACACAAAACATAACACACTTTAATGAAAATTTCATTAAATAATAAAAACAACATCTATAACATTGAGAATTGTTTTATTTACTGTAGAGATAATAATAACAACAGACATCATGCAAAATAGAAAACACATCAAAATTTACGAAAATTTCATTCAATAGCAAAAACAACATCTATAATATTGAGAGATTTCATTTCTCTTAAAATCTTATGTATAAATTATATGCAAATCAATTTTTCCACGCTACAAACTTCTAAAATCCACGCGTGACATTTTCTCTAATTAAAATGCTGTAAATATAAATTCTACATGAGATTGTTTTCAACTCAGCATGATCTATTAAATACAGCAAATATTGGCTTCATAGATATTTTCAAATAATTTTCAAAATAACTAGCTTGTTGTGCTGCCATTAAGCGTGAAATATGTTTCACACGCTGCGAAAATTCAGGAAGTTAGTAAGAGATTTCATGGGCAACTTTATTTAGATATAAAAGGGAAATGTCATTTTATCGAATTTAATCTTCGTAAGAGCTTACAAGATTGAACGAGTATGGAAGCAACTATTTTATGCATCAGAATTCAGTGCCTTTCTCGGGCATAATCTGCTTATACTGGTTTATTAGGTATTTTCGAATATTACCATAATTTTTTTCTTTAAATATTTTTAGCTTTAAAAAACTTTTTTTTGTGTTTCCTTAGAAAACATTAGGTAACTAAAGCGTTTAACTTAAACAAAAGCATGCAAAACATTTTTCTTTTTTTTTTACTAATAGAAACTAAAATTCAAAATTTGGTATCTTTTCTTTTGAATTCTCTGACGTTTTAATTAATTTATCATTCCTTTGGTAAATTTCTCTAGTTTACTTTAAATTGGTATTAAATTGTATTTATCTTTTGTTTTCATTTTAATTTACATTTAAATTAATTTATTTTAAACATAATTTATATAGAATTATTTTATTCATTTATGTTTGGTAAATTTAATTCATAAAATATTTAGATTAGAAACGTGAAAATCATTTAGGCACATATGTGTGCTATTTAACAAGTAAATTATTGTTTTTATAAAATATGTTGTGTGCTTCTTATGGAAATCCATCTAAAAATTTTTCCTTGCTTTCATTTTGTGAGTAACTGATTGAACTCAGAGATTTCGTCTACACATTTGTTATAATGTGCTGAAATTGCGTGATTGAATTAATTTTATTTTGGGTTCTTAAAACTACGAAGACTAACTTGTATATTTGGTCAAATTCCATTTTTTCGTTCAAAGGTGCAGAGGACAATGGGAATAAATTGGGATATTTTAGAGACAAAATTAGAAAAGAATACTCATTCGTTGTTCTAATTTAAAAGAAAATACAAAATTTGGTAATCACTAAATTAACTACCGGATATGAACTTAAATTGAGTGTGAAATATACATGTGGTTTCGGTTAAAACTGAATAAAATATCCTTTATTAGAAATATTTTGATTTTTGTAGATTTTAGCTTAATAATACTCATATTTTCTGTTTTGTAATTTAATTCGGCAACATTATTTCATCGGACTACATCTTACAAACAAATGAATCATTATCATTATAAATTAATTAATTCATTACATAAATCTAGAAAAAAATTAAAGTTTTATGCAAAAGACTTTAATACAATATAAATTTATTAAATACTAAGATGCAATTCATTTTAAATATTCATTATTAAATTAATAAATCAATAATTGATTGCTTTTAATTCACATTTATCAATTTGACTATCTAAGCAAGTAATGGGAAATACGTTCAAAATCTTTAAGTCTTACGTAAGTAAAATTGCCTTTTTCTTGGCTAAATTTTTATTCTTAATTGTCCCATAGATTTAAAGAATATGAAAGAAAAGTTTGATTTAATCATTTAATCATTATTAGAGTATAAACTCGATAAATTTCCTATTTAAATCCTAGATTTTTTATGAATTATTATTTCATATTACGGTTATTAATGTGGTAAAAATGTTTTATTTTGTAGAGTTTATTGCTGATAAGTTTTTCATCACATGGTATAAGAATATTTGTTACAATATTGATAATATTAAAAGTTAAAAAGAATAAAAAAATTAAAATATTATTGGTCAAAATTTTGATATAATTCTAAAAAGGGGATAAATTAACACGTTGTGCCAAATTTACTAAGGCAACCAAGTTATAAAGTGTATAAATCATGATTGCAAACATTAATAACATTCGCGTTTGTTTTAAAATCTCAGTTAAACAGATATTTTTTAAATTTCAATAATTTAAATAAAATTTATATACTTCTTTAAAAAATAACAATAATTCCTAGAAATATGACAAAATATGCATATAACAATTTAAATGAACACACTGGATTATACTGTTTAATGTCAGATAGCAGCCCCTATGCTCTGTTCGGTCGAAGATAATGAGCGGAAAAGCTCTTCGGTCAAATCGCCATCCACTTGAAGTCATATTTGTGAGCAGTTGCAAAGCGCGCTGATTGGGCATAATCACTTCTCCTCAGCCAGCGTCGCGAGTTCGAAATCTAAGACGCTAAATGAGGAGACAGTTGCTCCTATAAACCGCGGGGGAAATTACGAATAGTTGGGTCTGTGTGCACTATGCAATGGGAATAAACACGTGTCTGATGAATGCCAAAGTTAGCATACTGTGGATGCTTTCATTATGCTTCGTTCCAGGAGTAAGCTGTACATGAATACAGAACAGCTCTAAAGAGCAAGCCTGTTTACTAAGTTATTTCTAAAGATACATTTTATAGTGTGAAGACGAATGCTTCAATTTATAGATTTAATTAAATCTTAATAGATGCTTAATCGTCAGTGGTAGCCTGCAATTAAGAGACTAATGTTAGTTACGATCACTTCGAATTAAAACGATGTTCATATACATAAATGATGATTATATTTGCTCTTATATAATTATATTAAATATTATGCTATTTCCCATATTTAAAATGTAATTCTGAATGTAAAAAAAACCCCACAATTATAGAGCAAAACATATGGTACTGAAACAATTTATAAAGCAATTTATTCATTGAAATCTGATATATTAACAAAAATATATATTACGACAACCATAAAAGAACCAAATAAATCAATCAAATAAGCAAATGTTCTAAGATTTTAGATAAATTAATTGTTTCCCTCATTTATAAAACATAGCATGAAAACTAAATATGAATATATTGAAATGAATATAATAATTATTGTGTTTTTGTTAAATAAATATTCAGTTTCAGTTTGGAAGATTTCTCAATAAAATTGCTCTTACATTACATAAATGCAACATAATGCTTATCCAGTCCCCTTAAAAATATATTACAAAATGTTCGTGTTGTTGAGATAAACGAAGCATATAATTTTGAAATATTAGGTTGGGGAAAAAGAAATCCATTATTTTTACGTGAACTTTTTGTAACTTCTTTTAGATTCGCTTTGTTAAAATGTTTAAAACAGTTTTCATGTAGAATTTTAGGTCTTGTGCGAAGTTACAACTGCTGACATGCTGTCAAGTTTGATAATTTTTGATATTTTATAGACATTCTAGACGATGTTGTATCCATGTGAAGTGCATCTTTAGCATCCAAATTCCTAAACGGAATTGACGAAACAAAAATTGTACGTAACTGGTTGTTACAGTCTTATATAGGACGATAAACACCTTTCACAATTTTAGCCACCCGGCTATCTTTTTTACCGTTACAAGAGAAAACGAAAATGTATCGAATTTTCTGTTTGTTGTCTTTCATTTTTGAAACCTTGTACTCGTAACTGAATTAATCAAACAAAAAACCGCAAGAGGTTATTTTAGTGTCAAATGTCACTATTCCAACAAGCATAAATCTGAAATTGTTTGATAGATACCTCACAAGATAGCGATCACTACAGACGTCTACCGAAAAAATAATGGATAACTTTTTCCCCAACCTGATATTAGTTTTATTGCAA
Organism: Latrodectus geometricus; assembly: GCA_026290005.1. Classification (NCBI taxonomy): domain Eukaryota; kingdom Metazoa; phylum Arthropoda; class Arachnida; order Araneae; family Theridiidae; genus Latrodectus; species Latrodectus geometricus. The sequence goes on along the minus strand of JAPDSC010013167.1, from coordinate 34,559 downwards.
ATTCATTACTGAAATAAGCACAAAATACTAAAATACATACACAATATATTTAATGCAACCTTTTCTGAGTTGAGTGCTCACCAATTTCATTACAATATATAGTTTTTTTAAATTGACTACCCGAAAATCTAGTATTTATCATGATTGTTTCCTGAAACATAAGCAAGTGCTTATTTGTATAAGTATATACTTGTGTGAAATAGCCCTCAAATCTCTATCAAAAGTTTCATTTAAAACCTGGAGGTCTTAAGTCAAGCCAATAACCCAAACATAATAAACTATTACTTGAAAAAACTTTCAGCTTTAATTAATAATACTTTTTGTTGAAACAAAAATAAGCATTCATAATTAATTTAACAATTACTAAAAAACATGCTATTCAAATTCAGTCTAACAGGTTATGTGAATAATCGCAATTTAATATACAACACTTATTTGAATTGGAGAAACCTATAAATAACCTCAATAGAAATTACAATATAAGTAGTACGTTCATTGATGAATATTTGTCTTTATTGAGAAAGCAGATGTCATGTGTTCTCATGGAAGTTGTTTTATAATTGCACACATGGTATTGCTATTAATTAATTGATATTGATATCCTCATTATGTCTAAATGTGAAATTAGTTAGATGAATAAAAGCATCTTTTGTACTAATGCATGGAATGATGAGGTTGAACCAGTGAGTCTAATCTTCGTTGGAATTCATTTAACTCAGAGAAAATATAGTTAAGTAATACAACAGCTTTGGATGTTATGATGCCACCAATGTTTGTTCTAATTCTTTTCTTAGGCGAACAAGTATGTCCATGCCAATATCAATTTGACACAAATATCAACTTTTAGGAATTCAATAGTATCAAATTGTACCATTATGAGACTATCAAATCAAATAGGAATCAGGCTACGATAATGAACACCATGAATGTCTCGGACTCTGTTTCCAATATATTTTGCTTACAACATAGTCCTTCACAATCAAGCTTAATAATAAGTAATTGAAGAAACGTTGTTTTTAGAGATAACTCCCAATTCAGCCCAATGATGATTGTTGTTGTTGACAGTATGGGGTGCACTACTCAACTTTTCGAATTGAACCGTAATTTGGTGGAGAATCCAACTTCCTTAGTACATACAAGTCATAGATACTCGTTTATAGGGTAGGTAATAATTCTCCACCCATTTATTCAAGGAAAGGGCAAAGACAAGAAAGAGAGAGATAGAGAGAGAAAGTACTGTCATGTCCGAACCGGGATTCGAATCGAGGATCTTCCTATCCGCAGTCAGACACGCTGACCATTGGACAGAGTAGGTACGGTCCAATGGTAATGTAATGACAATTAATATATATGCTTCTCATGATGAAAGGTAATAGTTTGAATTGAAATTCAGAACAACTTATTTAGTTTGAAATATACTTTTAGTCCTGTTATTTATTTTCAATGATCACTATAACGCAAACTACATTCTGCTATCACTGATAGTAAATATGATAACTTGATAAATTTGTAAGTGCTTCATGAATGGAAAATATTGTATTTATGATTTAGACAATTTCATTCTTGGAATACCTACAAAATCGTTTAGTAGTAATTAAACTTAGTATAGTAAATACAAAGCAAGATTTCAACCTATTTATTCAAATCTTTTTCCCTGCAGAATATATTCCAATATCAAAATAAGTGTCATTGTCATTACCATTCAATAATCTATCATTTTATACTTTTTCCTTTTATGAAACAATGCCTTATTTTGAAGATTTTTTATGCTTTTATTTACAATATTATTGAATAAATGCAAAATTAGAAAGAACTGCATCACAGTTTTCAGATTTTATGATACTTGTAAAAAATAATGTATTTATTTATAAATAAATGCATATTTGTATGTTTTACTCAAATGAAAGTGACATTTGAATTATATAAATAAGTAACTGTATATTAAAATGATGTAAGTGACATATGATTGGAAAAACTTTATTTTTTTAATGCTTCCAAAGTTCAATAGTATTATGTAAATAATATAAAGGTAATATATATTGATAAGATAATATAATACTTATTTCAAGGCATAACTTTAAAATTAAGACAGATAATATGATACATCACATATTTAAAATCTATCTATTAAATAAGGAAAATAAATGATATTAAGCCCATTTAGCATTTAGCAAATATAACAATGATATCAAGCACATTTAGCAAGTATATATTAGAGAACTCTTTTTTCTTAAATGTTTCAGATATTAAAAATGATAAGATATAAATATGTCTGAAGAAATTTAGACTCAAATGGCTCAAGTGACATGTTACGAGACCAAGGGGTAGAGGCAGTTTCAATTCATTTTTTGTTATATTAATCTGAGGTATAACATTCAATACTACACTATTAGAGCTAATACATAAAATTATATTACAATTTACTACTATATGAAATTACAACATTACAGAGTAATAATAAAATAAATCTTATTTAAACTAAAGCTATTTATATTAAAAGCTTAGTAAATCTTTATTTTGTATGGCATGTTAACCTGTTATCAAACATTGAACACTACTCTAGAGGAGCAATTACATAAAATTAATACATCATAATTTTTTTACTACCGTATAAAATTAAAAGTAATTATAGAATAATAAAAATAACAATTAAACTTATTTAAACAAAATCTATTTATATTAAAAACTTAGTAATTTTTTTTTGTTATAGAACATTAATCTGTTACATGACATTCAACGCTACACTATTAGAGATTGAATTATAATTTAATACTATACAAAATTAAAATTTATTATAGAGTAATAAAAATATTTAGAATCTTATTTAATCTAAAGATATTAATAGTAAAAGCTTAATAAATCTCTTTTTGTAATAAGACATTAATTTGTTACCTAACATTCAACATTACAGAGCAATTACGTGAAATTAATGCATTATAATTTACTACTGTATAAAATTAAAAATTATTAAAGAGTAATAAAAATAAAAGTAAAACTTATTTAAACAAAATATATTTATATCAAAAGCTTAGTAAATTTATTTTTCTTTTAGAAAATTAATCGGTTGTGTAACATTCAATACTATACTGTTAGAGCAAATACATGAAATTAATGTATTATAATTTACTACTATATAAAATTAAAATTTACTACTGAGTAATACTAATATAAAATTTAATTAGAGGCTTTAACGAAATTTGTATTTCAGATTAAAAAGATATTCAACTGAAAAACATCGAATTAATGAATAAAAAATCTCAATGGTAATAATTAAAATACTACAGTATATTTTACATTCCGTTTAATAAATTTCACATCTCCAACAAAGAAAATTTGAAACATAAAAACAAATGCTTATTAAACTAAAGTTGATTCCATCAGTTTTAGATTTCAATTACATCTTGAAACTCTAAGATCTCCAATTAAAAACTTAAATTGCAATTAATGTAAGTTCTTGGAAGAGTAGCAGAAAATAAGTATTTTTAATATATTATAAATAGTTACTGATTTATTTTATTGTACCTAAATTAATTTGAAAATATCATTTCATTCATACAATTTAATATTTTAACTATACATATTTTTTATTTCACCGTTGGAGGTTAAATCATAAAATTACTTTTTAAGAAGCAGATTTCACTTTCAATCCTAGATTTCATTACATTTCTCTTAAGTAAATATTTAGGCAGGCAATTTATCTTATTCCATTATTCCTATGAGAACGTTGAAGATAAATATTAAGTTAAACAAAATGCTAGTTATTATGAGAACTAACAATTATGAATAAAATGCAAATAACTATCATTTTAAACTGTATTAAACAAATACAGTGAATGAAGTAGTCGAGTCATTTAATTAAGTTTTAATACGCTCTTTTCATTAAAGATGACTTAGTTCTTGGTATTTGATGCGGGTGAAGTTGTATGTAAATAAATGTAACTTAAAAATATTTGTTCAACAAATGGGGATTTGTATGATTGTATCAAAAACAATTCACTGTGATGTTTGATAATTGAAGTAAATCAATTGCAAGAAATTCATTTTAAACATAAAGAATTTATTTACATAAAGATTTTTATGTGATTATTATAGGTAAAACAGTTATAAATTACTCCTTTTTTCACTCTTTCAGTGCTTTTTAAAAATAATAAATTCAAGACTAAATTATTTTTGAATAAAGTTTTATTATATTTTAGATAAGAAAGAAAATTATTAAAAAGCAGAAAAATTATTTTGCTCTATTTTTTATAATCCTTTGAACCTATTTCATACACATTTTCAGTTTGTTATAACAACAAAGAGAGGCAGATTAAATTAATAGTTACTGTTAAATTGTTAATAATGTGTTAATCTATGTCGATTTTAGACGCTAAAACATTGATGCTGTGAAAAGCTTTTAAATGAAATTTAAACTATAATATACCATAGTTTGATTGGCTTTTCTCTTAATAGTTTAGTCGTTTTGTTTAGCGCAGTATTTTATTAGATGTAAGAATTAAAAGGTTTAAAAGGCGAAGGAACTGAGTTTACATTAATAGATTTTTTTGAAAGGATACATTTGCAAAGCATTTTGAAAGAAAATTAGAATTTATCAAAACACATATTTTAATTAAATGAAGTTCTTTGATTACACATAAAAATAACATGAGTAGACTTAATACTTTTTGTTTAAGTGTAAAAGAGACATAATTTGATTCACATTGCCTAATTTTATTTACAAACGAAAACATATAAATTATTTTATCCTGTTATGACACACAATACATAATTGTTTCTCTCACGATTGTGATACCCCCAGGACATCTCATAAAAGAGTTGCTTTCAAAATGCTGAAAGATCAATGATGAAAGAATCAACGAAAAAATAACTTTGGTCTTTTTCCTAATTAATATGATAATTAAAATAAATCTGAGAATTTCTGATTTGCCGAATGTAAACATTTAATTGCTTTATTCCTACATTGAATGTATTAAGGGTACAAATAAGTATAAAATATTAAAATCCTTTGATCCCAAGTTAAGAAATATGGTTATTTTATTTAATAACGTGTGATGTTCATTTTAAATTTCAATTTCAATAGTGAACTTATATAAAAATTGTGCACATATTCATGTAATCTTACTTAAAATGTTTTTATAAGCTTTTAAGTAATTCATTTGTGAATAGAAATTCACTTAAAAAGCTTATAAAAGTTTTTATAATTTATTTAAGAGAAGTTATATTCGCATATGAATAAATATATATTTATTTATGTATAAATTTAAACGAACTCAAAATTTCTATTTATTTTAAAATTATTAAATCAGATTTATTTTAAAAACTGATAAGAATTTAACTTAAATTAAGATGAAATAAATAATTTTCCGAAATTCTTTATTTATTGTTTCTCTCCTTATAATTAATTATTAGTTTGTACACAAATATATTCATAATTTATAACAAATATTTTACAATCGTTCAAAATTGGTTTCCATTATTTGCTTCTTTTGTACTGTGGTTTTTTAAAAAGATATTCCAATATTTATAAGTATATATATACATTAGGAATTGGTTTATTATAATTATTATTTAAAATGGAAAAATTTTTTTAATTAAAATGTTTATATAAAATTATGTTTCACTGCGAAAATACTATCTTGCTAAAATTATAGAGCATTATTTAATTGATTTTCATTGTTTAAATATTTGGAAACAAATGTTTCTTGGAACTATTGCCTAGAAAACCATGAAAACTAAATGACACTACAGGCAAAGGATAGACTACCTTAATTGATGTTTCACACTTGGGACCAAAGTAATGTTTGCAACTAAGTATTTAATTGTGAATTCAAATCAACGAAATTCATAGCTGTGCACCCTTAGCAATTCACCCAGAAAGGTGAACAGTTTCCAAGAAGTTACTTTTCTGTAAGTATATTAATAACAATAATTAAAAAATCGTTAACTTTGACAGTCTGATTGTAACAATCAGTAGTTTGTTATCAGAAACAACAAAAGTTGAAACAATCACGTTTAATAATTATTAGACAATTTTATAAAGACAAGTAATTAAAATATTGCTCCCCCTAAAAACATTCTATTATCAAAACCTCTGTAATTAAATCTATTTTTTTAACTAATTTCATACTAAAAATTAAATTTAGTAACATTACATAATTGAATATATATATGTGCTTAAATATCCAATTTAAGTACAACATTTCTAAAAGTTTTGAAACACACTTAGAATTGGGAAAGTAAATGGACATTTGTGAAGTATGAAGTTTTAAAAATCTAGTTGTAAAAATAATAAATCATATGAATGAGAAGAGAAAATGTGAGCCATATATGCTTCAACTCGTCAGTAAAATGCAACATATTATGAATAATATTATTAATTATGTTTAATGTTAATTATGATAGTAACACAAAGACATAACTATCATAATTAACATACATGGTTATTGTGTCATTTTTTACATAATTAACTGCTGTTTTTAATAATTTGTATTTTATTTAACTTTCTAAAAGCATTTGAAATGGTTAACTATATGATTTATGAAATAAAAAGGCTTGTTTTTATTTAGTGGCAACCAAATGATAAGACACTCAAGGAAATATTTAAAAATTTTAAATGGAAAATATACAGTTTTCTGAGTATTTTATAAATGTCCTTGTTAAAAAATTTCTTTCTTCTTAAAATTAAGGAAAAAATTCGTCGTATAAATTTTAATTCTGTTCTAATTTTTTTTTCAATACTGCTAACAAGGATTTAATTCAATGAATGGGAGTTATTAAAAAATAATTTTGGCTAGATTTCTTTCCCTCTAGATTTCAATTATTAATTGCATAAATAATATTTACTTTTAGTTTCAATGACGTTATTTTTCTACAAAACGTCCGAGTCTAACAAAATAAATTCTTTCAATATATAGCTAAATTCTCGGAAAAAATCATTGAAAATAGCAAAATAAAATATGGTAAATTATTAAAGATTTAAGATATACACCGTTATAGCTCTTTAAAAAGTATTGGTTAAAAAAAATTGATTGTTAAGGTAGATATATAAATGTAAATTAATAAAAAAATATTATAGTAGAAAACTGAAAATTATTTTTACATAAACGATGTAACTACATTCTTAGTTAATTTATTAAAATTATTGTCTATTTTAAATGTGACACAATTTAACTAATAGGTTGAATATTTTAAAATTATTTTTCGGAAAATATTTTTTTCTAATTTGTGGATAAAAATTAACTTTATTAGCAGAGGATAATTTTATTTCAAGAATTTATGATATCTCTGTCTTATAGTTGAGATCTCATGAAGTGTATGTATAGATCTAAAATACTTATGATTTACACTAATCATCTACTAATTGTATTAGATAAATTATGTGTACGGCTTTGAGGAAAGCGTAGGTGGGCCAGCCGTGCAATATAATTATAATGAAGGAAATTTACAAACGTCTTTCCCCTTGTAATTATTAGTAACAGAAACAAGCTTTTTCGATTTTGGATGAAATTTATTTCTGATGAATGTTTAATCATTTTTCTTTGAAAAATGCAAATATTGTTTCTAACTTATAAA
>JAPDSC010013167.1:0-26977 GCA_026290005.1 Latrodectus geometricus | reverse complement strand
ATATATATATATATATATATATATATATATATATATATATATATATATATATATATATAGTTGGACATGAATGTTGTAAGCAAATAAATTTACAAATAATATATGCCGTATTAAAATTATTATAGGGAAAGTGCCAAATTTATCTGGAGGGAATTGCTTTCGCCTAAGGTATAAAATAAATTATATTTTAATATAAAATTAATTTAAAATTTTCAAATTCAGAAATTTAAAATGTATGAAAGCTTCCTGTACGAAATGTGCACAAAATGAATAACACATTATCAGAGATCTTATTGACACCCAAGTTATGCATCGTAAAAGTTTCCTGATAAGATTATGGGATATGTGTAAAAAATTAACATACCTTTATCTAGACATTAAATTATTGTTAGAGAAACTATTGTGTTTTCCTGGGCTTAGTAAAATATTATCAAGCCCTTCATGAATGTTTAAATTCCTTTGAGGAAATAAAAATGCATTTTGTAAACTTATGATTGCATTCTAATATATTATGAACTGCAAGATGGAAGCTTTTAACGAAAAGTAAGCAAGCTAAATGTTGTCTTATAAGGATGTGGCCCATTATGGTTTCTTATCAAATTAAATCAATCAATCTGTAAATGTATTATATTAATCTAATAGAAAACATTCGGCGATATTTTTATACTCTATATCAATTGATAAAACGGTATATGATCATTAGTTTATATTTAATTAAGAAGAAATCATTCGTGATTAATTCTAAAACCTTTTTGAATAGTCAGCTAAGAAAAATTTGGCTATCTTTAAATGTAGCGAAAATCTTTATAATTTGATACTATGATACTGAAATTTTACAGTTTTGGTTTAGAAACTGTATTTAGTATAAAATTTGAGAATTTTTATATGAATTATTAAATCACTGCCAGGTTAATTTACTAAATGTTACCATGAAATAATATTTAAATGTATTTTTATTTATAACACTCAGAATTGTCGGTTCTTAATGTATTTATCAACCATACTTTATTTACCCATATGATAATTTAATTAAGGTTATTATTATAAAAGCCAAATTATTATTTTCAGAAATAAACTGTGTTGCTTCTCAATTTAAATAAATAATATAATAAAACTGCATTAATATCGCAATTTGTTAAAGCGTAATATAATCTAAATGTTAACATTTTCAACCAGGAAGGGCTAAGATATTTTTGGTACTGTTCTGATAAATTACGGCACAGATTTATAAATTAAGGCAAAAGTGATTAACAAATACGCCTCAAGATTGCTTTTTTATTTTCTACACGTTATTAATAGTATTCGCAATTGTAAACATTTTTCAGATGCCAACACAAATATTTAATGTGTAAATTTTAGTTACTTATTATCCATATTATTTTTATGTCATACAAATTTAACATCGGCATAGTTAACGATAATGACTATGACCAGAAACTAATCATGCACGTTTCTATTTATATATCACAACTGCATTGAACAAATATTTTACTTTTCTCATTCTGAATACAATTGATGAGAAATAATAATCTATTAGTGATGCCACAAAAAAGTACGGTTTGTACAAAAAATAAACGAAAGATGCCAGAATGATATATTCTAATTATCAATTCACTGTACATACAAATTTCAAATAATAGATAATAATGAGAATCATCGAGTAAATTATGAGATAAAACTGGAAGCACATATTTTAATAATGACAAAATCATGGACATCAAGAGCAGTGTAAATATCTTCAACGTCCAGACGGGAATTCTGTTTTTGCATTCCTCACCTTTTCTTGCATTTTAATTGCTAAAACGTTTGATACCAAAATTATGCATTTGCGTAATCATTTGACATATATGCTCCTGAAAAAAAAAGTGATTTAGGAATGTTGAGAATTTCCATTAATGCTGGTATTTTTTTTTAATTTAACAAAGAATGGGTTACAAAACTAAATTTATAAAAAGAAAATTATGATTAAAAATCAATTCAGTCGGATTGTTTTTATTCGTTTATTAGAAGACAAGAAGAGAGGGGAAAGCTGTAATGAAGACAAGCTTTAAATATTACATTTTTTCATTTTATTGTAGCTTCATAATGAACTTTATTCTAATGTGTACGAGATTAATTTCTCAAGCATTAGTTCTTTTCATTACTCAAATGATTTTGAAATTTATATTGAAAATGCCTCAAAGATTAAAAATGCGTTAATTTAGAAGATTTATTTTGATTAGTTTATATGTATTTTAGAGCTCACAACTTAAGATTATCATGTAAGCCGCCTACCTTGTCTAGTGGTAAGCGCACCTGACTATGGATGGGGAGGACCTGGGTTTGAATCCAGTCTCGGGCATGGATGAACTTTCTCTTTCTCCGTATTTCTTGTCCTTTTCTCAGATGATGGATGAATGTGGCCCGCTCTATAAATGGGTTTGAGGTAGTGTGACGTAGGTAGGGCTACGCGCCTCCTAGACTTGTTTCTCAGGTGCCCACCGGGTAACCATAAATGAGTAGCAGTTTCCGGCCTTGTTGTGGTGAAGGGTTAATCACCCAAGTTGAACACCATTAGAAATATTATGTTTGATAATCAGCAGTTGACACATTCCTTATTTATTTATTTATTTTTTGCATTTTAAACTTAAATTTATTCATTTACACACACACGCACCACAAGCAACGATGTAGTCTGGTTGGTAAACACGCGTTTTTTATTATTGGAATGTAGAGAGTTCAAATCCAGACTTAATTGAATTCTTTGTGTTAACTAATGGTGGATGGAGCATGTTAAATAAATATTAGTCGCAACGGAACAATAACGCTGGAGTTTGCACATCAAATATTGGGGAACTTCTTGGTCTATGCTTCTTGATTACAAAGACACCTCCCTAACTGGGACCCAACTCTAGGTTTGGTAAACGGAAGCACGCTGGTGCAGTATGTACGTTACTATAAAAGATAACAAGAATAAAAAGATAACAAGATGATATTGCTGTGGCATATCGCTATGGTCTGTTTGGAGATAAAAATCAAAAGATTGAATTGATCAGATAAAACTAATCCAACTAGAATGAAGAATATGCCGGCCAATGTCTAAGAGGTTAGCATTCCTGACTCGTGAACTGTTGCTCCTGGGTTCGAATCCCGGTTTGAGCATGGATGTTTCATCTTTCTCTGCGTATCATTATCCTTTCTTCTTCTGAGATGATAGATGAATGTGTCCCGCCCAATAAATGGGTTTGTGGTGGTGTGACGTGGGCAATGCTACTCGCCACCGCGACATGTTTAACAGGTGAACACGGGGTAATGCTAAATGAGTAGCAGCTTCTGTTGTTGTTGTGGGTGACGGTTCAATCAAACAATGTCCCGCTATTAGAAAAAAATAATGAAGAATATTTAATAATTGTTTATCAAGATTACTTAACAAACTGAAATCTTTTCATTTAAGTATTTTTTTAATCTAACATGTTTAGGTACTAGAGATTTTTAATTATAAAATGTGATTTAAATATGGGAAAAAATAATTTTTAATTTCCTCGTGAAAAATCATAATGTCATAATCAAAAAGATAAGTTCATTAAAGAAAAATTGTAACTTTTTTGAAGATCAAACTTAAAAGTAAAAATTTAATATACAACTCAAGTACGGCGGCTATCCAAGTACGACTCAAGAAATATTGAAGATATCTTCTATTCAAAAATTTTTTTTATAAAAAATTCCCAGACTGCATTTATATACTTCAATACATATTTAAATTTTCTGGAGTTAATCTTTTCTACTATGATAACCAGTATGGAGTAACGAATCCTTTGTGGTTTAATATTAAAAATATTTGAGTCAAATGTTTAAATACCTTGCAAGAAGCTGCAACCAAAAAATTATCCTCTCTGTGGGGGTGTCAAAATGTTTTTGCCTTATGAGAGGATATATATATATATATATATATATATGAAAGAAATTTTTTTTAAATGTTGAAAGTATTGATGTACATAATGACCCTTTAACTTTATATCTTCAGGTAATAATTTTCCCCTAGGCATTGGCTTTACATTAAAAAAATATTTAATGATGTTGTTAGCAAATGGTATTCTTGAAAATAATTTTTATCATAGATTATTCACTTAAATTAAATAAATGTTGAAGTAGTTAACAAACGTTTTAAGCACTACTTAAGAATATTTAATTGTACTTCTAAGTTTTTATAACTAATTTTTAGATAGAATTATATAAAATAATTGTGAAAAGATATATCAAACTTAATAATATGAAATGAAATTTGAATCAGATTAAAAATGTAAAATAATTGCCAAATTTAAAATAAAAAGATTAAAATAATATCAGAACCAAACTTATCATTATTTTACAACTTAGAATTGAAAAACAAGTGTTATAAATCTTTTTTAATTGAAAGTGAATTATTTTTAATTAGAATATGTGAAATTAAATATTTTTGTAATCTACACGAAGCTCAGTTAATCATTCTTTACCAAAATAGTTAGAATTGCTCCACTGGGTAAAAACAGACAATTTGAAATCCGTCCAAGGAAATTGATGACTCAAAAGAATTTCTAAACACTGAAAGATTTAAGAAAAAATTGACGATAAAATCTTAAGCATTCGTTTCGAAGATAATAAATTATACTCGACTATTTTTGGTATATGATTAGTTATACAATAAGTAATTTGTAACTGTATTCTTTGGAATTTTACTGTATGCTAACTTACTTTATTTGTTTCATTACAGAAATATTGCGCAAAATAAATCTTCCTAATAATTTGATAATTACATCTTCCTGTGATGAAAGTTACTAAATATTCGTATTTCGATGGTATTAACTTTTTATTTATCGGTGGTATAGTTTTCTATTATATCATCACTCACTTCTAAAGGATTTCTTATTTTCATTAAGCTTCTTGCGCCATCTATAGGTTTCACAATAACTTAGCTAAGCGAAATTGCAAAAACGTAGCAACATGTTCTAACAATTTAGCTTTTAATTATTTTTATTTTTGGTTTGTTAATGTTTTCTCAATAGTTATATAATTTTAGTTGTTGTTTTTTTCCTGTATCACCCTCAATATATAATGAGCAGAGGAATACTTTATAGACGTATCAGGAATATATCCAGAATATTAGCTTAAAAACTTTCTTTTTTTGAAGATGAACAATAAAACTGTTAAAACCGTTATATTGGTCCTAATTCACTGATTCAAGAGCTACCATGTTTTTAAATGATTCTTGTGCGTAGAATTTCAAAGATTACAAAAATATTCTAACGCAAAGAAATTATTCGTTGGTTTTGAAAATCGGGCATTATTTTTATCAATCATTAAGAAAGCTGAAATAGCCCCTTAGTAAGCACAACAAACCACGTTTGCTATCATTGATTTCTATAAAATAGCTTTAAATGACATTAATTTAATCATCTGAATTGATGATTACTAAACTTACATTACATTAAAATAAATTGTTCCACCTGAAAATCAAACTTATCAAATAACAATTTTAAAAAAAATACAGTGTATATACAGAGTCTTATTTAATGCATAAAAAACAAGAGTTTGTTAAAGTACAACTTAAAAGTCAGATTTTAAAGAATTTATGAAAAAGTGTTGTTGCCTTTACAGTAATGTAAAACGATTAGAGAAATTCACTTCACTTCATCACAGGCAATGAAAACGAGCGAAGGATATGCATCTATCAATTTTTCTGTTTCGTAAAAATGTCAGTATGGTTAAAATAAATGTTATCCATTATTTGGCTGTAGAATAAATAAAAGTTAAAATCAAATTTCCATTATTTCCCTTTAGAATAGCCATAAGAATCTAGATGTCATACCAAACTGTAGTATCTTACCACTACTAACCCTTGACAAATGAGCTGTTGCTTCAAAAAAGTCTCACATTCTGTTGTTCAAATGTGAATTTCCTAAATTTGAAAATAAATTACGTTTCATTGTAATTACGATTCTATATCCAATTCTAAATATCCTAATTCATGATTTTCAGCAAAATTGAAACGGTCATCTCCCCTTAGTAGTTGTTGAACATTTTAGAATACTGAAATGTAATGATACATTGTATTACATTCAAATTGAATATTTAATCTCTTGCATAATTCATAAACGTCAATGTTAATACTTTTAATTTAAATTTAGCAGTTCTATGAAGAAAAATCTTACATTAACAGATAAGGCATTGTATACAGTGTGGTAAATTAAATTATTGGAAAGTCCACTTGAAAACCGATGTTAAGCCATAATACTCCAAAGAATTCTTTAAATCCGGAATGTGGCCCTTGAGATAATTATCGATACTTTGTGGTTTGCCACGTGACCCTTCAAACTGAATAAAGGAAAACGTATCAATCACTGATTTGGGAGACTGGTATCTGATGGGACGCTACTCAATCATTTAAGAAATTCTAATCATCCTGCAGAACTGTAGCACCAAAGCAGACATCAATTGTCTCGTCGCATTAACAATGAAAACATTGAAAGGTTGTTTTATTATATTCCAGCCCAAAACAATCGAATTAACTTTGTTCTTTACAGTTTGCCTCGATGCAATGTTGCATTTAGTTTTCAGGACACTAAATGATCTTTATCTACGCCTTAATTTAATTCTCCCCCTAGAAAAGTAAAAACTAAATTGCTTAAGTGGAGAAGTTCTTGTTAATTGTTTCAATAAGCCTTCAGACTTATATTGACAAAAGTACAATTATCTCCAGTATATCTTATGAGACAGAGTGTTTAATTTATTCGTTTTTCACTGTTTCCCTTTGTACGTAAAAATAAAAATGCTTTCTAAAAATAAAAACAATAATAACTTTTGTAAGTTTACTTTGAACGAAATTAAAGACATCCTATAATTAAAGGAAATTTATTTAATTTATATATTTTTTAAAAACTTACTATAAAATACTGGTCATAATATAAGTACCAGCATAATTATTAATAAAAATAAAATATTATGTTTTAATATGTTTCTGCACATTCAAATGTCAAATCTTAATTAATAGCTTAGGCATTTCTGATATTTTTATCAACTTATAAAATCTTTTAATGACTCATTTAAAGGGAAAATATTGGCCTTTAGAATGAATACGTAAAAATGCTTAAAAATATTACTTGAAAATTAAATTTCTTTCGCTTCAGAATTACATTGCACCCTTTACTTTGTTCACTTTAGAATAGTCTAAGAGATTTTTTTTAATCAGATTAGCTAAAATAAAAATCATATTTTCAGTTTTAAGATTGATGATATCAGTCTAAAAAAATTACACATCCAATACAAAATCATAAAATTAAACAATATTTATAATACAAAAACTATATATACATTCAAATATGACGTGGAAAATAAGTGAAAAAAACTTTTAAATATCAAAAATTGCAAGCATTGGAAATCAGTAGTAGCCTGATACGTATTCGCCAAGATAACAAATAACTCGAACGTCAAGAAGTGCAGAAATTTATAAAAAATCATAATTTTAATTATTACCTCTGCTAAATATAAATTAAACTGCGGTAAGTAATCGTTTAATAGCACAAAATTAATAATATAATTTACAATAGAACTGCAACTTTGAGTAAAAAAATTTCTTTCCTTTATATCTGATTCATAAAACTCAATTTCTAATAACATCAATATGATAAGTTTCTAAGCAAAAGTAATGATACTAATACATGTTTGACTATTTTCTTCCGCATCTCTAACTTCCTTTGCATTTCGTACAAATTTACTTTTTTAACATCTGTTAATTTATCTTTACTCAGACTTTATTTCTAGGCATTAAGTGTCGCTTAATCATGGTTTCAAATATATTTAAAAAATGCTATAACTTCTAGAAGTGTTGAAAAATTAAAAATTACAAGAAACACATTCTCTTATGCTCAAGTTGTACAAGCAATGCTAAATACATGTACTCAAAAAGATATTTTTTGATAAAATATAATTTCTTTGGTAAAATATCGGAGTTATTGACTTTCCCTCAATTCATCAATACAAGTGTCAGTAAATGTTTTAGAAATTGTTATATATTTTAAAATTTTTCAGCTATACTTTTAATACACATTTATTATTAAATTGCTTTAATAAGAATTGCCAACCAATGGGGTTCATATGTAATTTTAGGATAATAAACTCCAACTAATAGGTTAATTAACTGTTTTTATAATTTTTGTTAGCTTCCGGAGTTTATATTTTCTTTACTATAACCTGAAAATTACTAAATAAAATAAAATTTTCTAACTGTGAACAATAATGTGATTATGTATATTACACATTTAATTCTTATTGACACTTACATATGTATATACAATAATTAAATATACATATGTAAGGGAGTATAAATGTATAAAATCATGAATGAATTTTAATTAAAAAAAACTTTTTATGTAGTGACATGGTATTTAAGTTCATTAAGAAAATGTTATATATTTGTTTAAAAAAGAATTAAAGCATTAATGATGCACATTTATCGAAGATAGTTTTTTTTACCTAATAACAATTACTTATTTTATTAATTTTTTCATAAAAAATAATTTTGAAACATTTGTTTATAAATAATTCTATTATGAGAAATAATAAAAAAGTAAAATCACTTTTCTATTACTTTATGAAATTGTAATTAATAAAGACAGTTAATGTTATCCAGAAAAAATAATTTTTCAGTGTTGCTGAATTAAATATTTTCTATCCCGAAAACTAATATCTTGGTTTTTTTTATGTTATTTACATGTATCATTTTTTAAAATAAATATAAACTCTTATATTAGTTTTGTCATCCATAATTTTATTTTCCCTTTTTTTAAATTCAGAATGCACTTTGTGAAATTAATATAATGACCTGGTGAGATCAAGTACGTGAAAAGAGTCATTAATTTTTTATGAGAACATTGTTCCAATTTTCTCATTTTACTTGGTTAAAAGTGTTGAACAATATATACCCTAGAGAATTGCTATAATGAAACTTAATCAAGGAAATCTTTTTACATTTTTCAAGTATCTTAATGAAAAATGTGTTACTCTTGCCTCAAAAACAAATAAACTTGTCTTCAACCATTTTTTTTTGCATGCTTCAAAAAATTGAGATTATATTTTGCAACGAAATAACAGATACAAAATCCACATTCAACTTAAATGTCAACAGATGTTGCAGCATTTATTTTATTAAAACTGTCAAAACTGTTTGCTTTCTTTGCTGAAGCATGAAATTAAAATATACTTGAGCATACGAATTAAAATTAAAGAAGTATGATTGTTTTTTCTAATATATTCTGTTGTGTTAATACATCTTTAAATTAATTTTACCGCTAATATTTTATCAGCATGTAAACAGGTACGAATCAATATCATGTGTGCAGTTTATACATAATTTGCTAAATATATCTCGTACCATAACAGAAGACGATTAAGGAAATATTCACTATGATGAGCTTTCAAGCAGCCAAGCTGGTAAGATTTTCCCCTAACTTTGATTTAAATTTATTTTTGCGTTTAAAATATTTTTGTGACAACAATGATTGTTGCCTAATGACTTGATATTAATTTAAATCTGTACTTAAAGATTTACAGTTAAACAAAGTATGTGAAAATCTTAAATTTGTAATCCATCTGTATTCTGTCTTATTTGTTAATAAAATTATCTTACATGTTAATTTATGATAAGTATTTACGCTATAGTTTATAGATATCCAACTCTCTGCATTTTTGAGTTGCTTTATTTCCCCATTTCCAATGCAATGTTCATCAATATCTTTACTAATTTCATTCCTTCAAATATATATTATTGTTGTTTAAAATTTATAGTAGCGGGTAAATATGTTTTCAGATATTAATACTAATTCCTTAATTGAAATCTATCACTTGAATTATTTTACTTATTCTTGTGCCCCAATTCAATTTTTTTATTCATTAAAAATATTTCAATTGTTTTATAATTAAATCAAAAATTTATTATTTTTTATTTCCACACCATATTTCTGATAACTGCTCCAAATGTATTTGTATTTGTTTTAAATTATCTCAGATAGATCGAAAATACTCAGCTTTTGGGTAAACATTGCACAATTTACGCGTATTCTGTGTTAAAAACGATATTTCTAATGATTTGGCTACCAGGCCACCATTTGGCTAGATTCATGGTGATTTGGCAAGAAATCCATAAATTTTTGGAAAATCCATTCCCAAAGCTTTATAGTACCAGTTTTTCCTGCTGTATTAGCTAAATGAAGCTGTGTAATTGCGTTTTTTACAGTTGGAATTTTTTGCAACCTGTTGAATTTATTACGAATAAAATTCCTGTGATTGATAAATGATTGTATCACTACCCCGCAGCGTGGTACACAATAAAAATTTGACACCTGAAAAATGCTGCCTTTACATTATGTTAAAAAATGCATGCATTCATTCATCACAAAGCAAAGAATATAAAAAGGACTTTTTTATCTTTCAGTAATAACATTTAAACTTGATGGAACTATTTTAACAATTTTTAAAATTACACCTATTTAAGGTTTGGTTTTTATTATAATGTAATTTTTATTGGTATTTAATAATATGATATATTTTACTTTAGTTTCCTCCTTTGTTAATCATTATAGACTATTTTAACTTTAATTAGCATTTAACTAGTTATCTTTTGCGATTAATCTTTTAAATAAACTATTAATGTTTCAAAAGACAAACCTCGATAAAAATGATATAAATTTAATCAAAATTCTTATAAAGAACACCAAATTCTTATCAAATTTTCAGAAAATGTTTACAAATCTAATAAAAACATCGAATAATAAAAAATAATTTAAAAATGAAAACCATTATAATATAAAGAAGAAAACCGTTCATTAACATATTTGACAGCAAAATAATTTATTCATGATCTAGAATTTAATAAACCAACCCATTAAATAAAAAAATTGGTAATTTTTAAGCATTTTACTTTAGTTTAAGATTCGGTATCAGAACTCATTTTCAACTGCATAGTTAGATATGTACTTAAATTGATCTTAATTTAAATAATAATTAGCATTTTTAAATGAACAGGAATTTCGGTTTTAATTATTTGATATAAAGATAATTTAATTATTTCTCAATATTTAGAAAAAGTTTTTAAAATCAAATGATTGTTCCCATTAGAGTTTAGTTTTCCAATATCAATTTAAAAATGTACTGTTATTTAGGAAATGCATTCATTAATAGATAAAGAATTATATTCACAAAAATAATTTTTAAAATGACATGATGTTAATTAGAATAATTAACTGTTATAGTTTAAAGTATTTTATGCTTATTTTCTAAGAAAGTTTCTACATTCAACGAAATTCCCTAATAGATAATGGCATTTGCAATAGTAATCATTAAAATTGACAAGTTGTTAATTAAATTAATTAACTGTTCTCTTTTCAGACCATGTAATAAGATAGTTTTTATCATATTTATTTGAATAAAATCATTCTTTAACAAGAAATAATATTCCTTTCATAAATAAACACGTGCATCTGCAACTATAAATTCGCTTAGTCATTTTACAATAAAGTACACTGAGAACTTTAAATTATTTAATAAATTTATTTTATTTTTCATTTACATAAATATATCAGTTATGTTTTCATATGTGTATAACTGATCTCTTTTCTATTTTGTTGTAAATGAAGTGGGGGTATCCCATAATTGTTAGGTAGCAAAGTATATTTGTAAATATTTACAATTATGATTAATAATACAAACTATTTAAGAAACAAATGGCTTACACTATTTTTGGCATAAATTAATATGCATTTAAAAAACAGTTATCGCATTTCCTTGTTTTATTTGCAATATTTTAAACCATGTGGAATAAGTTGAAACTGCTTAATTTTATTTTATTTCAAATTCTTTTTTAATATTTTATTCTACTTTTTTATAATGAATGATGAAATTAATTTTAATTTTATTAACAAAATAAAAATACACTTATGATTGAAAGAATGTTTACTGACTCCCATACGAAAAAAAAATTCCTTTATAATAACTCAGTTCTTATAAATACAGATTTATTTATGTTATAATATATAGCTTTTATTCTTTCTATAAGAAATTTAAATTTATATATTGGATTTATAATTAATCAAACCTTTCTTAATTTAATGGCATTTATTTTTATTGATGTTAATTAAATTTATTTTAAGTTCAATCTTTTGGAAATGAATCTCTTTTCACTTTATGCTTTCTTCTGTATTTGAAAAATATGTAAGGTATAAATTTACCTTGACTACTGTATTTCTTTCTAAAACAGTAATAAATAGTCTGAAGAAGTTATATATTATTTTTACTTTCCAATTTCCTACTAACTAAAATTGGTGTATTTTTTTAAGGAAAGTATCGGATTAATTCATAAAAATTGAACTTTTTATTTAAAAATAGTACTGATTAAATATAAATTTGAGGATTCGAAGCAGTATGATACAGATACTGCAAAAACGCATAAAGCTAAAATTTCTTTAAAAAATACCTTTTATTTAAGGCATGTAGTGCCTATAAATTCAGAAAAGTTACGAGATTAACTTTGCTTATTATCCTTGCTTTAGCAAAATCCTTTTTACTGTGCTATCTGAGAATAACAAAAATATTTCTTAAAGTTGATAGACTTTCATAAAAATTTTCATAAAATTAAAATAGGGCTGAAGATAAATTTTATTTTATTTCTGACGGAACTGTTCTAATCTTCTTGAATTTTTCTTTACAGTACATAATTGAATGTCATCTTAATGTATTTTTCGGTAAGATAAAGAATTGCATTTTCATTTAATAGATGACGTGTTTTTTAATAGATTCACCCGTTCAATATAATATAATATAGTCATATTTTGTGTAAAACATGAAAATTACCGGTTATTACTTTTAAATAAAATACTCCGTTTTATATTGAAACTTAATTGAAAGTTATATGGTACAGTTAGTAACGAATAAATATGTATAAAAAAAGCCTTTAAATTCATGGCTATCCTTTTAAGGTCTGCTAGATATTATCCTTGATATGTTTAAGCCTATATGACTTAAATTAAATTAATAGAAACTATATAATCTTAATTCTAAATGACATGCTTACAATAGTATTACTTTAATTAGATAAACGAATATATACTAACTTTTATACTTCATTAGTTTGTATATTTTCAATAACTTAAATGCTAATTTAATACTCAAACATAATTATTGTTTGGAAAATTTTATTAAGAAAATTAGTTTTTTTTATTTTTATGTTTCAAACTTGAAGTAATTTATACAGTTTTAAAACATGCTAAAACTTTTAAGTGACCATTTATATAAATGATTATAACTTTTATGGGAAATCATTCCAATGTTTTACGTTAATAAAATTAAAAAGTTTTTAATTTATTTAAATGAATACTGAAAATTTATTGCTCAATTTAGTCTTAGAATAAATTGATAAATTTATATATTTGAATACTCTGTATTATCTCGTTTCTAAATTGTTTATTTTAAAATTCAAAATTGTTTATTTTAAATTCAAACTTTTTTATATCGTATAGGTTACATTTAATTCTAAAGTAAGATAAAAATAATTTAAATAATCAATAATTATTAACCTTAATGTACATTAAAATTTTCAATTTAAGCACTTCTTTTTATAGGGAATGTTACTTATAAAGAATATCTGTCACGTAATAATCTAACTATTTTTTTGCAGTTTCTATGAAAGAATTTTCTTGTCAGCATTGAAAAAATTCTTCTGATCGAAAACACTAGATAATCTAATGTTCAACACAATTTAGTTGTTTTCTTTTTTTCTCCCATATTTAAACAAGTGTGAATCAAACAATATAAATTTGGTTCAAAGAATAAATTATGTTAATTTTATTTAATAAAATATGTAATAAATTATAATTATATGATTTATTAATTCTTTTTTATCAAATATGATTTCTAAAAGTTTATTAGATTAATTTCTGAATACATAAATTCTTGCTTATCCATAAAAAATGGTCTCATAAATTGAGAAATCTTAAATTCTAGCTTACTTAACTTTGAAATGTAATTTTTATTAATTTGAGAAATGATGATTGTATCTACTGTGAATAACAGACGCAATAAAAAGTTATATGTCTATAATTTTAATTCTGTTAATTTCATAATCATTGTTGAAAGTACATAAAGTACGTAAAAAATAATTTAATTTATTGTTTAATCTTCATAAAAATGTATTTTGTAATTTCCACGTACATTTAGATAAAATGTAATAACTAAATTTTTAAGTCTAATTTATTATGTTTATAAATTAATGATTAAAATTACTCTCATTTACTATATTTATGTTATTATATTTCAATAAATATAATCGTTTAGATTTTTGAAAATGACTTCTAAATAGTTCCAAAATCAAATAACTAATATTTATTTATATTTAGTAATTATTATTAAAAATTTAATGTTTTTTAACTGAAACTTACACAATGCAAAGTTAAATTATTTCTATTTAATATGTTTATTGTATACTGTACATAAAATATTCTATTGTTTTTATTTATTTATTTTCATGTTTTATAAAACAAAAGATTAACTTAAGTAATATCAAAATGTATAATAAGAAGTGTTTCAAAGCTTTATAGGATTACAATAAAATTATATAAGAAACATACTATTAGAGAAGAATTTTAATAGTTTTTGAGTACTGAGAATACGAAATGCACAAAAGAAAGGAATAAATATATTTTCTTATTTCTCTTTGAATTCCTGGACTTAGGTTCTTAGAATAGAAAGCAAAACAAGAAAACAAAATTCCATAGCTTATGAAATATTCGCTATTTATAAGCGTAAATAACTATCTGTGTGGGCTGGTGAGATAAATAACACCATCCATTAAATTCAATGATTGTTTTTACGGTTATCAGTATTATATTTTAAGTATATTAATTATTATTTAATAATCCAAAATAAATATTTTAATTTTTATGTGCCGACAATATATAAAACTCTTCTGAATCATAGTATGTATAACATTTGTGACCTACTATTAAATATTGAAATAATGATATAATAACATTGTACACTTTTGTTTTCAGAAAATATGGATATTTCTCGTTAGAACTTTCCCAAAATAAAAACATATGAGTTAAAACTAAAATTAATTTGACCAAATTCATTTGAATATCTCCCATCAGATCGGGAAAAAATGAAAACTTACTCTCTGTAGTTTGTTAGAACAGGTCGGAAAGATTCATCTTTTACTTCTTGCAACAATCCTTTTTGTTATAAAAATATTCATTTAATGAATAAAAGAAATTATTTGGAGTAAATTTCGATAGTGAATTATTGAAAACTGCAGTGAGAAAAAGGCATATGTTTAAAACATATAATTGTTTTATATCCTTCGACAAAGGCAATGTGCCATCTAGAGTCCTCTGAAATAGGCGGAAATGAAGTCTTCAGACTTTACAGGAGACGTGAGAGGACTAGTAGTCCTGCCATCTAGTGTTATCTGAACGAGGGAGAAATGAACTTTTCAGACTAGATAAGGAGCGGTACTCAGTTGGACTCAGTAAATGTCAGGATTGAATTTACTAGATATTAGGTTGGTACAAAATGCTAAATAGTTACAGAGGTGCCTTAGTCCTTAAATACTTGTGTACTAAGACAAAACGAAAAATATAAACAGCTATTCCATAATGGTGTGATGATCGATGTTCAATATGTTGCCATATTTTTTATATTAACTTCAAAAAGTGACATAAATAACTTCCTGAGTTGAGAATTTTCATATAATAAACTAATCATATCAACATATGAAATTAGGGAAGTAAAATACAATACAATTTCCTACATTTGAGTCATAAACGAAAATAAAATTTTGCTAGCATTTATGATTTTAATATTTTTATTTTATTTTATAAGTAGATAAGTGTTTTACTTTGATAGTTGATTGGGTTTTGTGGTGGAAGGTCCAAAAAGGACAAGTTGCGTCGTCTTTTGCTTTGAATACAACCTCAGATAAAATCTATTTCAATTTGGGCAAATTTATTATCATTATATTCAGCATATATTTTCCGATTCTGTTATTTGATTCTTTCAAAGTATGATTCAGAAATAGAAATATTAAATGTCTAAGTGCAACACTAAATGAAGACTTAATTCTAAGTGGATTGACTTTGATTTGTTCTATTTGTGACAAATTTTATTAAATGTTTTTTGTAACGCTAGTTTGCCACGTAATCTTGCGATACATTACACCAATCACTTTGCGCGTGTCACATTTACTTTCAATTTTTAATAATATTTACATTTTGTGGGTAATGATAATTTTGTTTACATTACGTTAATCAAAAATAAAACTCATGTTCTAATAAGTAATGATTATGTTCAGATAACTTTGAAACATTCACGACAATGCATGCATTTTTATATATCTTCTCTAAAATGGTATATAATTTGAATTCTCGTTAAATTGTTTAAAATTTGTATTTGAGAAGAAAGAATATATTATATGAATGCAGATCATTAATGTAAAAGTGATAAGTAAAAATTTGACATATTTAATTTTCCTTTATTGATTTCTTATAGTTTCTGACATTATATAAGTATTCCAATCATTTTATAAACAAGTTAATAAATGATCATTTTGTTATTTAGATTCTAAATGCCATTCGTCTTCTAATTATTACACATGATAAATTATATCACAAACATTATCTTCTTTCATTAATCTTAGCTTATTGTAGTTAAATAATGATAGTTTAATCGAGTTTTAATTTTGGTTAATAAAGTCAGATTTGCATGTAAAATTCAATAAAACTTTATAATCTCTTATGAATTGATTGTTCATTTATCTTATCGATAATTTAATCTGAATGAAAATGAATGAGTTCGTAAGACTGCTTTTACATGGGAATGAAAAGACTTAATTATAGCTCCCTTATCGTTATATTAATGAAAGTGTCTTTTAAAAGTTGGTATATATAAAGTTGGAATGATAAAACATTTATTTTCACTTCTTAATTTCAATTTTTCATTTTGTAGCTCTTTTAGATAGCATAAATTTATGTTACTAAAATACATACTACAAACACTGGGAATAATTATTAATATTGGAAAAAACAATTACCTAAATATTATCATTGCACAGTAGTTTAAAAAGGAATTTACTAAACAAAATATGTATATAACCAGTTGATGGTTTTATTAACTAAACAACTTTTAAAGTACATTAATTAAAAAAATAGAGATGTACATCAGTGTAAAACATTTAGCCTCTTCCATTTAACTAACCAAGATTAATACTTGTAGTAAATCATGTTCATGTTTCATGAGTTATGTTTAAATTTCCCCACAAGAGCTATTTCTCTATTCCTTTTAAGATCAATACAATTCCTGTAAAACTCTAGGGACATTAAAATATGCAGTTGATGGATTTAAATGCATTTTGGAATTTTTGTTACATTTAAATATTTAATTTAATGAAAAGTGACATCGAACATATCCCTGCTAAAATTATTAACACATAAATAGATAACCTGGTTTGTTTCTCTCTAAGTAATAAATATCCTGCCCATGTAATCACATGTATCTCTTAATATTAATTACTCTTTACATATAATCACATGCATGCACATTCCCTTATTTGCAACATCTGCACATTCACTTTCACTTCTTAACGTTCAAATGTTTATATATTTTAATACATAAATAATTCTGTCTTCAATAATTGAATAATCCATTATTCAGTCAGACATTAATTGCATTCATCGATGACAAGAGAGATTGCAATACAAATTTATCAACATCGTAGATTAACACGTAGTAGAGTTTTATTATTTTGAATTTATATTTTCATTTGTACCGGGATTTCTCTTTGCAATTCATGCATTATTCAACCAATTAAGACATAACACTATTTAGCATTAATATTTTTTGTTTTCAGATAAGTCATGAATAATAAGTTGAAGCATATGTTACTATTATAATACTTTAAATATAAATAAAAACAGATTATACTAGCGTTTGAAAAATGTGAATTTGTTTATCATAAAATATAATATAATTTACTTATCTAACTGTTTCAATGCACTTAATTATTATAACATCGAAATCTATTTAGAAGATTTGATTAATTAAATTATTTCTGCAGATAATAAAAATTATAGAGTAGCAAAATCATTCTTCTCTGTAATCACGAATTAAATTATTTTTCATTGTATTATGCTTTAATATATTTTTTATTATTTTCTAAAGCATTTCCCAGTTATTTTATGCCCTAATTTCTTACAAATTATGCTTTTTGAATCTAAAATGTGAAGAAAATAAATTGATTATATAATATTAAATAGCATGAAATATGTAAGCGTTTTATTGTTAAAATTGTTATAGATAAGATGAATTCATTCAAAAACACATTTAAATTTCTGTGGTATTTTTGTGTCAAAATTAGGTATAATTCAAAATCTTTTTATAATATAAATTTATGCATATTCATCAATAAGCTATTGTTCTAAATACATCTAATGTTAAGGAAATATTTTAAAAATTTCAGTTATTTACAATACATAACTGATAGAAAGCAGAAAATTAAAAGAAAATTTTGAATGAAGTTTAAATTTAAAGGATTATGCATGGTAATTCTTAATGAAAACTATTATTCTTCAGAAGATAAAATATTCATTAGCGAATTTTTATAGTAATTTGGTATTCAATCCTTTGTATATTAAAAATGCATTATTTTGAACATTTCAAAATGGTTGTAGGTAGATTCAAGTTGGTTTTTTCTAGTTACCGAAAAAAAAATGTTTTTATATACAAAAAATTGAGTTCCTGTAAAGATTCTAATTTAGATAACATGTGATCGCAAATTTTAAATAAATGTCATTATAAATTTTCTTAGTTCTTTTATTGCCAGTTATTTTAATAACAAGAACAAAATTTATACATAAAGCAACTGATTTTTTAAAATAGTTAAAATAGTTTGCTATGTTTTTAATAGTTTGATTACTATAGCTTTATATTATTATAAATTTAAAAATAAGAAAAATAAATTAATGAATATTTTCTTGATTTTCTCATGTACGTAGGATCCTCTCTGTAATTAATGTGGACATATATAAGGGATGTCTCAATGGCGTTAAGCATACATTTTTGTTTAGCTTCAACAAATATAAAGAAATCAAAAGGGCTTAAATAATTGTTGAGGTAAGAAAATGCATATATATATATATATATATATATATATATATATATATATATATATATATACTAAAATTTATTAATTTCATGTTACTCTCTTTCTCTCTCTTTTAATCTATGAACTAAAACTTAAGTACTAAATATATCTATAATCAGTTAATTGAAGGCAGGATGTCACAGTCACTAATGATTGCTTATAAGAATCAATAAGAACAGTTTTGTCTTTCTTTTAACAGTTTTTCCTCCTTGGTTATTTTGAAAAGCTTCCATTTTGTGAAGGTACTTGAACAACACTGCTAAATGTGCTCTAGGTATATTCAAAGAATCTTACAGTGCAGGTCACAATTAAGGGTGGTTACAAATCGTAATTTCTCATGTACATGATAATGAAATCAACATTCCAGTAGACAGCCTTTTTTAGTTCTAGTGATTTTTTAAGCTTTTGATATGTTTGATATTAGTTTTCAATGCGTTTTTAGTTTCGACTCCGTGAAAAGTTGCATTTCTCTTATATCTTTCTCATTAAAACCACAATTCATCGTTATCGACAAGGAAACAGGATTTTCCGTATCACCATCATTTAGTGTAAAGTATTTGCAAATGCCAATTTTTGCCAATTTCTCTTTTATCTGGAGTAGATAGTACACTATACGTGCACAATCATCATTCTTAAATCAATATGCACTATTGTCTTCAGAATTGTTCCAACAAACCATGCACATTTAAAATTCGTTGGATGTACCTGCCTGTATTTTACAATGGAACTCTACATGATTGCCACGTTTTCTACTATATGAGATGTTGATTGCCTTTTCAAGTTACCATCTATGGTCATGTCCTCTGCTGAGCTTTTGAGACCAAATGGTCAAACAAATGGTGGTAATACTATGAATGTGTCTCTTTCTCACATACCGATCCATGTTATGAAATATACCATGAATAAAATATTACCTTGTATTACTCAATTGCATAGAATTCCTACTGTCCAACGATTGTAATAACAATCATCTGTTATTATTGATGTAAAATCACAGTGATGGAAAAAATGTATGGTATCACATGCCGATATTTTAGCCACCCCTATTTACTTAACTCATGCAGTTCAAGATCCGTTGCTTATTTTTTTCTAAATTTTCCACTGTTTCATCTCAGTTTGATTTTTTCTGAAAGACAAGATGTCAATGATCCAGCACAATTTAATTATAGAAAAAATAGGAATATCATTTCCGATATTACAGAATTAAAAATTAATCTAGTCTATAAATGAAAGCTCTATTCAATTGTCTATTTCCTACTATTAAAATTCATATTATTTTCTTCATTAAACACATCCTAAGGTATTTGCACTTTTAAATGTTAGTCATTCTCAGTATCAGTATATTCAATAAATTCTTAGAAAATTAAACATATTATTTTACTTAATGTGGTCTCCAAATTTAAATTTATACAATAAATGATTTGTTCAATTTATATAAATTCAAAGAAATACTATAGACATTTAAATTTTAAAATTATTATATTCATAAACATTAATTATTTTTATCAATAATATTAGTTTTCATTTTGTGTATATTATTTCTAAAAGTGTAAAAATATTTTAATATAAAAGGAAGAGATCAGAAAAAAATTGATTAAAGAAAGTTA
The DNA here is from genome assembly GCA_026290005.1 of Latrodectus geometricus. Classification (NCBI taxonomy): domain Eukaryota; kingdom Metazoa; phylum Arthropoda; class Arachnida; order Araneae; family Theridiidae; genus Latrodectus; species Latrodectus geometricus. The sequence continues at coordinate 6,172 of JAPDSC010013167.1, read as the reverse complement.
CTAGATTTAAAAAGTGGAATTTAGAGTTAAATAATAAACTTAATTTTGAAATTATCTTTTTCAAAATTATGTATATTATTATATTTTACTTTTAATAAATTAAATTAATAAAAGCATTTAAGCTGTTTCTATCTAAACAATAAATGCAATTCCCTATACAGTGTATTTCCAAATATTGAGTAAATTATTTTATTTTACAATTTTTATTGTTATGTTGAACTATCTTCCTTTAACATTTTTTACACTAATGATTTTCATCTCAACACCAAATATTTAAAAATGTATTCATTTGCAAATGTATGAGTTCTTTAATAAAAAGTTTCAGACTGAAACCTGAATTTCAAGAAGGCATATTAAAAATAAATGTTAGTCAAAAGTACATAAACTAGAACTTTGTTTAAATTATATATTTTGCTTTAAAGACGTAAATAAATTATGTAAAGTCATAAGCATATATATATATACATTTGTTTATTAGTCTTTTTTTAAAAAAAAATTAACAAGTAAATTTTTTTGGGTTTCTTAAAGATAGTAAGAACATGTTTTAAGTTGTACCGTAAATTAATTTTTTATAAAGGTAAAATACAAGTTTTTCTTACAGGTACAAATAGTTTATGTTCTCAACTTTTAACTTGATTACTTATAGTTTTTACATCTCGTAGTTTCCTGACCAACTTGCAGTTTTCTTTACATTTTATGTGATAAATAAAATAACATTATATGGTAAAATTCTCAAAGAAGTTTTTGAGAAATTACCTTTCATAAAGTAAGTGAAAAAATGTTTGAAAATCTTTTACCTAAATTATATCATTAAATTTTATAGAAAATCTTTTAGGATTTACGACGAATGCCATAAAATATATAGTTTCTTGAAGTAAATAAAGCTATATCTAATTTTTGTTAAATATTCCTAATTTCGATTAATTAGCTTATCACTTTCAGTGCCTGCTTAAAATTACGAAATCTAAATAGAATCTTATATTTTTGATAGTAAAATAAATTTTTAAAACAAATATTAATGAAATCTTAGAAAATATTTAGATTTATTTATAAAATTTTAAAATGTAATGAGACAATGAAATTAAAAGAAAAGATATTTTTAAAATATGTGTATTTCAAAAATATAAGTAATTTATAACAAATATATAAGTAATATAATAACAAATTATTATATATTGAAGAAATCTGTTTAAAAAATGGATGCAGCGAGTTATTTTTAACATGTTTTGGAGAAAAATAAGTTTCATTGTACCTCACTGAGAAATTATGTTCCCGGTCTATTCAGTTCAAGTATTACACATTTCTGAAATACTTTTTTTCAAACAATTACGAATAATTTCATGACATCACTATGAGAGTATCTTAGTTCTAAGGTTGTTGTTAAAACATTAAATTTAAACTACTACTAAAAAAAAATTATTATAATATTTATCAATGGCTCTGCTATAAAATATTTTTCGGTACTAGAAATGTTTGCTTTGATAACTTATCGCTGTGAAATAAAGCTACTATATTATCTGAAAATAATTACTTATAATAAAATTATGACAAATATAATTAATTGTATTCATATTTTTAATTTAAATTTTATTAAATCAAAATATGTGGATTAATTAATATGTACAAAGGTGATAATATGTAGAATGGTTGTCATAAAAATTAATGCTTATCATAAAAAATACTTTTGAATGATTGTACATTATTATCACAATAATTTTTGAACACTTTCACTATTGGAATTAATTCCAATCTGGAATTAATTAACCAAATAAAATTAAAGACAGAACGAAATTTGAGGTTTGTTTTGTTATATAAATTCTGTAGTTTTGAAGGTTCTTGAATTTTGCAACATAAAAATTATATCTTACAGAGAAAGTTGATTTTGCCTATAATATTAGTTTTCCGACATAACTACCTAAAAATGGAAGATAATTTTTGCTGGGTTATTGTATATTTAACATAGTTTAGTCCATTCTGTACATTCAATAAATTTCATTTACTTAACATCAGTTTCATTTTTGTTGATAAAGTCATTTAAATCACATAAAACATATTATTTTTACTTAAAAATGTTTTTTTTTTGTAATATAAATCGAAATGTAAATAGCTTAAATAAATAAATCTGAAACTTTGTTGAAACTAATTTGAAATCTTATTTACATTTTATTTATTTATATTTATAATTTTGAAATAATATTTATTAATTTGGAAAACAAGCCTAATTCAGCTTAAATTCAATTTGTTTTCTCATTTTTTAGATAAATAATATATTTTATATTTTCCCCAGGATAGTTGCAATGTTATGTTAATTAGCGAACGACAGCATTGTCATTGGTTTTACTACCATTAACATTTGTGTTATAGACTGCATTAAATTTTTCTTTTTACTTTTATTTGTAGCACGTGAGATTTTGTTTGATTTGTACTGTTGATTTAAAGAGATTATGACTCAGGACTGTTATTCATGCATCGACAACATGAACTGTTGAAATGCTCTGAGTACTGACCTTTGAACTTATAAAAATAACAAAATGCTTATTGTAAATATTGATAGGTCGTCATGACAGGTGCACTAAAATGTATATCATATAGGTTAAATATCAAAAATGATATTTTTGCATCAATTTTCAATTGTCTATAATCTTGTTATACTCACTCTTCAAAATTTTGATGTGAAATAAAAATGGTCAGAAAACTAATATCATTTAAGCAGACTGGTTTTCTAATTTTCTTTAGTTCTTTCAATATTCCATTTATTTAAAAAATATGTCGGAAAATACTAATGTTTGTGTGAAGTGATAGGATTTTATATGTAAATTTTAAAATACTAGACAACGGTGTTCTCTCAAGAGTTCAATGACAGGAAGCGACATTGTATTGCTTCCATTGCTACTTGTGGATATATTGATGATGCATTGATTGATTTTGATTTCTATTTATTGCAATCACAGGTCTGTAGTTGCAATAAAGTGCATTTTCCTAAATTCCTCTGTATTTATAAATTTATTGTAATAAAAACGCACTGGTAATTGGATTGTTTAAATATAAAAGAATGTACTTCAAGGCAGTTTTTTCACATTGATAATTTTAAATAGTATAATAAAAGCTTAAATTAGATCTATTAAAAATATAGTGCTATTTAATAGAGTTAATTTTAAAAAATATTATTCATTTTTAATAATTTCATTTAATTGGAATTTGAATTATTAAAGAGATTTGAAACTTATAGACATTTAAAAATTTAATGCATGCTCGTAAACATTCTTGAATTAGATTACATAATAGGTTACTATTATGTAATCTAATTCTGGAAATATGTTTTAATAGGATTTTTTCAATAACTAAAAAAATATATTTCAATGCGACAAAGTTATAAATTTTAATTTATTGTATTTAAGAAAGTTAGATTTGTCATGTAAATAATAACTATGAAAGCTTTTTTCATTGTTTTTACCCATTAAAAAATTGTTGTTGTTTCTGATGACACTTGGCAACGCCAAGCCTGGACGTCAGAGAGACTAGGCGAATAAAACCAGAGAGGGAGCGCCTTCCGTTTTTGAACAGAACACCCTCATATGAAGGTGGAAGTACGACTTTTGGCTCATAGAAGGTAGCACCATCTGAATCTTCCAATTTAAAGACTGAAACCCGTGAAGACCCAAAGCCTGGCTCCAACCACCCCAGAGGTATTAATTTGTAATGGGAATATGGAGGACATTGCGACCCGACAGATCCCATAATGAATAAAAAAAAATATGACTAATCCATTATGAGAAAGCACATTTTAGAAAATTAAGCATTTATTCAATAAGAACAGCAAAACTAAAATTCATTTCTATTAACTGATTATTGATTGAATTTATGAAAATTAAAACAACATACTATAAATATTTTTAAAAATCAAACTTAAAATTTTATTGAAAAATTCAACTGATAGCTGCTAATTTATATTAAATAATACTATAACAAGTAGTGATTGTTTTAGCATATTTTAATTTTTATGACTAATATTATAAATATTTGAATGTATAAAGATGAATACTTAATTTATATTAAACTAGCAAAGCGTTTTGAATTAAATTTAAAAATTTTTCTATTAATTATAACTTATTATATTCATAAAGTTTTGCTGTTCGCAAATTACATAAATATTTTAAAATTTACTATGATATATTTTAGAAATTTTATATTTATTCATTCAAATTTCACCATAAATGATAATATTTATTTATAATTTAGAACACACAAAATTTTTATTAAATCATATTTATAATATCTTATATACTGAATGAATTAAAGTAGTAATTTTATAACAATAGTTTTCAAAGTATAGAATTTTATGTTTCAATAATAATAGTTTTTTTCTAAATATATCAAATTATAATTCTTTGTTAAATTTCCTACTTGACATATTTTAGATAAAAAAAATATTGATCCAATCTATCTAGTGAATACTCTTGCTAAATTTACTTAGTGATCATTTATTATGAATTTTTATTATTTATCATGAATGTACTTGTGTCTGCCTTATAAATTCACATAAAATATTTTTGTTAAGATTTTTAGCATAATAAAAATCGTATATTATTGGATATGTTAATAAATAATATTAGATATATATGTACTTAATTTAAGAAAAAATAATTATTGCATTCAAATTAATTCTGGTATGACAATAAAAGTGTATTAATTATAATATAAAATTCAACACTTATATTTAATAATAAATTTTGCTTTGCATTTTTAAATACACAATCTTTTTTTTTGAAAAAAGGATTGTCATACAGTATGAACACATGAATACTTCAGTTGAAATTTGAAAAAAATATTAACATTTTTAATTATCTGTTCAAGTCCCATCTCCCGACCTTTAATTAATATTTATTCTTGTTCATTTCTTTATTTTTAGCTCAACTTCAAACAATATTCATCAACAAAATAGTTTTGATGCTAAAAGCTAATAACAGTAAACACATAAATTTTTGTTTCTAATTTAATTGCTTCTATATTTTAAAAGGTAGTATTTTAAAAACTCAAAATCACTAACAGTTTTCAGAAATATTTTCATCTCGGAAAACATAATACATAAACTCACGAAAATAAAACTACATTAAATAAGACTGATGGCAATAACTTAAATAAATCTGCTTATATAAGTTATTGCCATTATTGTATTTTTTTCTTTAGTGACTTTATTAAGTTTAAAGACCCTTATGCATTATTTTTTCAAAATAAATGCCCGGGTGTTTAATTTAAGAGGCATTGAACATAGCTGAATGTCCTTAGATGACATAAAATAAATGATTTTTGTGTCTCTTAACATAATAATTATGACTTGCTGTAGTATAAAAAAGTTAATAATATAATAATTATATTGCAAAATTAAAAAAAAAATTCATCTAGAGAACACTTTTTTTAGAATGTGGTTTAAAAATAACTAGTGTTTTTTAATGTTATAATTTAATTTTTTTGCTTGATCAATTAATGTTATTTTATGAATTTATATATATATATATATATATATATATATATATACATATGTGTGTGTGTATATGTGTATATACATATAAATGTATGTATTTTTGTATTATGTGTTCATTTATGCACATATATATATAATTGTGAACAGATAAAATTGAGAAAAATATATTAAAATTAAATATTTAATATTAATTTAATAAGAAGTTCCTATGCTAAAAAAAAAAAAAAGAAATTTAAACAAAATCAAATACAGTGACAATCAATTTAAAGTGATTTTTATGGCCAACATTTAGTTTAAATTTAGTAAAAATATTGATCTTTTATATCTATAAAATAAGATTTTTTAAATTTATTTTGTTGTAATTTTAATTTGAATGCTAATATAAATATATGCCTATTAAACAGACACAAAAATAAGAAACAATTTTTAAACCAGATTTAAACGCTTAAAATAATCAAAGGTTTTTTTTAAAAATCCTTAACATTCCTTTCGAATTTATTTTTAGAATTTCCAGTTGGTCCACACTAAAAGTTGGATAGCATGTGTCTTGAAGTTTAATATTTTGTTTTGTATTTAGAATAACTGTAATACTTCAGAGAAAAGTTTTACAAAACAACTATAAGCATAAATGAGTTCAAGCATCTGAGGGTTATGAGTTCATAGGTAAATTTAAAATGTTCTTTTTTATTT